>LS556107.1:34614-45749 GCA_900490775.1 Pristionchus maxplancki
ATTTGTGGGCGTATATTGTCTGTGTAGTGTAGTAACAGTAAGTAAGTAGGAAAGACGGTTTATCCGTGTATCATCAGTGGTTCAAGAGTAGCAAGTGTGACAATAGAGGGGAGATAGGTGAGAGAGAGCAAGGGGGCGGAGTCAGCAGGTTGAGTCATCGTATCTGGCCGATACACTCCCAGGGGCCCGAGAAGAATTGTCTTGATGACTTGAATTGATAGATTGACTGTTGAAATGGCAGAAACATAAAGGTAAGGGATACAACCGAACGATGTGAATGAATAAAGCAGTGAGATCTACTCATGGTGGGGATTCTGTATCTGGAGGATACCCTCCGGGCGAGGCGAAAAGTTGAGAACTTCTTGTTGACCTCCTTGGCAGTATTCGGATCGGGTCTGCGGAAGTCCTCGGAAAGAATGTCACATAAGGAATCGAATTGAGTTGACCTGCACCTGCTAGTCAATCGAGAGGATTGAGAATCGCCCCTGCGTGCTCTCTTTCGACGTATTTTTGAAATCTTTTTTGAATTCTTGATTGGCCGCTCTTCATAGTTGATTATTGACGTGTGTGATCTCAAGAGCGGCCAGACCGAAAAGGATAGATTCGTGAATTTCGAAAATTGAAATGGTTGATTGGGCCCTTCTGAGGATCCTTTGAAATTTTAAGATTGAGATGAGAATTCTCCCCTTCTTTTTGAGTAAGGGGCCATTGAGTCATCGTCCCCATCGCGTTCTCTCCCTTGACATTTTCACTCTTTGATCCTATCTGCGGACACTGGTCTGTCGTGGCCACTGTGTAACACTCTTTCGAAATGTCATCACTCTCTGAAACATATTGAGATCTGTTGTAGTGACAATCGATTGAATGTTTGAACGCATGACCAGGGCTTTGATCTCCTTGAGTTGATTGTTGAGGCGAGGCCTTTGATAGGCTTTTGAATGAATTGACATGGAGTTGATCGTTTTTGATAGATAGTTGAGATGATTGAGTTGGTTCAGTTGAGTGAAGAGTAGTAGACAGTTTTTGTGAAATATTGACTGGAGATACTACTTCGCTATTTTGAACTTGACCAACTTGAGACGGATTCGATTTAACTAGTTTTGACTTTCTCGGAATCAGTGGAATGAATGCGACGGGTGCCAACTCATCGAGAATTACATCAGTTAGAGTAATTTGACGTTTGACGCTGTTGAGCTGCTCAGATAAATTTTGAATAGTAAGTTGAGCATCTGCGATTGACTGATTGATTTCTGGATGGTAAAGAAACTCGCGTGCTTCTTGGGAATCTTTCCAGAACGCGCAATTACTTGAGGAAATGGCGCGCGAATGATTGATCTTTACTTCGTCTATTATAAGGGAAAGGTGTGATATCGCGTTTGTGATTGATTCCTCGCTTTTTGAGAGTGATTCGCGCTGCTCTAACGCAAAATCGAGATGGTCCCATGGTTTCAAGGAAGTCTGATTGCAAGATTGATTAAGGGGAAGAATTGGATCGCACAGCTCATTGATAATATTGAGATAATCATTAACAGAATGGACTGACTTTATGCATAGCTGTCGATCAGTCTCGAATGCTCTCCATGGCATGGCCGTCGAGTTGAAGGGCGATGTGGTTGAGTGATTAAAACGAGAAAAATTGGAAAATTGCGAAACGAAGTGAAAAAGAATTGGGGATAAAGGACAAAGAAATGAAAAATACAAGAGGGAGAAGAATGACAGAGAAATTCGATAAAAATAAATCAATAAAACAAGAGGCAATACACACCCTGGGTTCGGTTGGCCTGGTCCAAGCCGATGCACCAATTTGTGGGCGTATATTGTCTGTGTAGTGTAGTAACAGTAAGTAAGTAGGAAAGACGGTTTATCCGTGTATCATCAGTGGTTCAAGAGTAGCAAGTGTGACAATAGAGGGGAGATAGGTGAGAGAGAGCAAGGGGGCGGAGTCAGCAGGTTGAGTCATCGTATCTGGCCGATACAGTATAAACAGATTCACTAAATAATTAGCAGTTTAAAGATTGGAGTGTGTCGGTAATCCTGTGGGCCTGATTTCTAACAGCAATTGAAGTTAGCTTGAGGCTTTTAATATGTTTATCTATACAGCTAGTACTATTCATTAATTAATACGAGACACACACCATAAGTTGTCGATCAGACTTCAAACTGAAGGGAAATAAATAATTTAAAACCCGTGATTGTCAGGTCTCGTCTGAACTCTGAGGACGGAAATGTGGTGGAGAGGAGATTGACCATCGTGGGAAAGAGCTTCGAGCAGTTGAGAGGTTAGTTTTATCAATGGGTGTTAAGAACAAATATTTCGGCCTTATCAGCGGAACTAGATGATCTCAAAACGTTAAAGACCCTGTGAAACGAGAAACAGGCTCGAAATCTTGAAACAAAAATGCTGCCTCGAGTAAATTTCTTACAACTTGTTTCTGTTTTCTACGTAGCTAGAATATCGACTTCCCGGAGTAATCTACCTCGCTATCCTCTATCAATAGGTAATCCTCACTCTCTTCTCCTTCCAGATGCTCTCCAACAGGAGGACCTCACTGCAGTGGAGGTTCACGAGGCCTACATGTGGAAGGCAATGCAGGTATTTCCATTTTTTTTAAAAATATTTGTTTGTTTGTTTTTTTACTTCTAGACATGAGAGGAATATAACGATTTTCAGATTGATCAGTTAGGTAAAGTAGAATATGTAACAAACTCCTGCTTAACGGTCAATTCTAAAATATAGATAAAGTTCTTCGTTCATGCTTGATGTTTCAAGCTGCTCCCAATAGCTCGCAAGCGAATCAAAATCAGTAATACTCTAGACCGTCCTTCAGAAACGAAATAAATAATTTCCATTATAGGTTCAAGACCGTCTGAATTGTCTCAACGAAGTTATCATCGAGTCTTTCGATTGGGCGAAAGAAATGGACGAGAAGTGGAGAGGAAAGAAGGTGAGGACAGACGTGATTATTTTTTTCAAAATTGAATGAGAAGATGATCAGATGGTTATCTCGTGTTCTCAAAACGTAGTCCCTGAGAAGCCTGGATTATCCGGTTGTTACGATGTATTGTATTTCCAGGAAAAGCCACCCCTCTACGGTGTACCATTCTCGGTCAAAGGAAACTTCCATGTGAAGGTGCGCTGGATTCTTTTTATCAATACATTTTTTGACACAGATACAGAAGAGAAATTGAATCCATGCTGAGTTCAGTCTCCTATAAAGATAAGGACACTCGGAATCACCGCCCTAAATACTTTTCTCAATCAATTCCATTACAGGGTTACGACTGCAATCTCGGACTCGGAAAATACGTCGACTCGCCGATGAACGATGAGTGCACGTGGGTTTATTCGGAATTTGAAATTCCATTTTAAACCTGACTCGTTCCTGCTTCTCGTATCTTATTAGTGCACTAAAATTGTACATTGGTAATTATTCGATTCGATTGAAAAAAATAACTCATAATTCGGAAATAAGTGACGATCGATCGATCGATTCCTTTCTCTTTTCCAGATTCGTGACTCATCTTCGCTACCTTGGAGGAGTACCCTTCGTGATCACTACAGTACCCCAGGTATACAGTGCCAAAAATTGATTGATTATGAGCAAAATAGCTTCTTCTGTTGCAACAAGTCGGGTATCTGTTGGATACGATTGATAATCGATCGATACCTCAGGCACTGCTCTCCTTCGTGTGCTCCTCTGCGGTGTACGGTACGACGGCGAATCCGCACGACATCACGAGGTACGGTAGGGTACTGTACTTATTTTGTATTTGTGATGCGTACTTTGGAACTAATCGCGTCAGCTATTTCGTAGATGGTCTTGATGACAATGTGCAACGAGAAATATGCGAGTTGTAAGGTGTAAAACAAAAATTCATAGAATTATGCACGCTCATCTTTAGTTTTTGTATAATTAATCGACATAACCACGTACAATAATTTGAAGAATAGCTTCAACCATCAACCACTCCCTTGCAGAGGTCCGGGCGGTTCCTCCGGTGGCGAGGCAGCTCTCTGTGCAGCGGGCGGCACTCCATTCGGCATCGGATCAGATCTACTCGGCAGTCTGAGGATACCCGCCAATATGTGCGGACTCACCACACTCAAACTCACTGAGGTACAAGATTGCTTGTTAGCAAAGAAAGATCAGTTTCACTGCAATTGGTTTTACTCGGATACTTGAGATTGCGCCACTGACAGCAATTGCGAGCAATTGCGTTTCGAGCCAGGTGCATCCATGGTTCTCTTTGCCGATAGTAAAACTAGAGTATTGGAACTGCGGTATTCCTCCGATGTTATAAACACTTAAAATAGCTGATGAACATTTATGTCGGACAGTAGATAAAAATGTCAACTGGCCAGTTGTATTCATGGTTCACAATCAGGGTGTACATAATCCGTAAAATTTGGATTGGGTTTGATGGATCGAATCCTATCTCTCAAAATCAATAAATGTATGTATTGTAGTCCCGTCTGGTGGTGTACAATGCGCACGGTGGAATGCCCGGCAGAGGAAGACTCGGGCTGGGATTCGGATTCTTCACGAAGACTGTCAAGGAGCAGGTGCTCCTGCTCAGAGAGGTATGGTTGCCGAAGGAGTGAAATGGCGCAGTGATGCCCTACCATAATTCAAGGTGCTCGGCCACCCCGCCTACACGTCGCTCGTTCCCGATTCGGCGCGCCAGAAATTGGACGAGGCGGCGACAGTGGAGGGAAGAAGAAAGTGGAGAATCGGATACTTCGAGAGTGACGGATGGCTCAATCCAGTGCCTTCGTGAGTGATAGGGAATGTTTATGAAAAACTCGGCGGATAGGGGATGGGAAACTTTGAACCTCAGACTTGCACGATCATTTCGAATGCGTTTGATATAATTTTGAGAAAATCAGTGTGTGAAATTGTGAAACAGTATTAATGTAATAGTGGTGAAACCGGGAATCAAAGGGGTGTTCATTCCTGACAATGATCTTCTTTCTCTCCAGAGTCGTCCGTGCAGTGAGGGAGACAGTGGACAAACTGAGAGAGGACGGACACGAGATGGTCATGTTCAAGGTCCCCGATGTACGTTTGGTTGCGAATTTTGATGTCGATTAGACAAGACTGTCAGAAATTGGATTGTTGGACAGTAGGCGAAAGCTCGTTTCATTCGTTCATTTGTGAAAGTTTGCAAGAATTTTTGGGGCATTTTTGCCCGAATATCCAGGCGGATAAATGTTGCAGCGTATTCTTATATGAATCCGTGAATCCTTAGGCGCAGTATGTGTTTGAATTTATTGAAATACTGAGAATAATGTGCAGGTGGAGAAGGCAGCGGGGATGATGTACAAGAATGCGATGCCCGATGGAGGAAAGTACTCGAGGTGAGGGGTATAGGGTTTACAAGGCTGATTAGCGGTTGTATATGAGGTCACATTAATGAATTATGATCTCAATTGCTGTGGTTGTAGATACCCTTTCTACAAGATTACTATTTTCTAGAGTTTCTACTTTTGAAAATAGTAAGCGAGTGATCGTCGTTCCTCTCCAGATTCCTCTACTCTCACGATGTCGTCGACAAGTATATGAAGCAGTTCGTCATGCTTCTCAACGTGAGATTTTATTATCATTGAATAAATGAATTCACGATCATTTTCTCTGAGTGGCATGAGGGGCATCGTAAGTAGCGTGCAACCGGAGGGTGCCATTGCCAAAATATAGTCTAATCTAGCCATTAGCTCTACCAAAAATCTAATAGCCTTTTCAAATCTTGAACTTCTACTAATCAATCCAACCATCATCTGCAGGTTCCCCGCTGTCTCCGCGTCGCTGCTTCGTATCTCATCCAACTGGTCTCTCCTCAGATGGCTCTCGTCGCGAGGGAGAGTGTGGGCAGTCTGGAGGATGCGAGATACAATCAGGAGATGACCGACAAGTACAAACAACAGGTTAGTTGTGACAATTTTTGTAAAGTTTTTGTGTTTCAACATCACATCTAAAGTGGACGACGCTTGTCGATGACAATAAGTGAGTAGGACCGATGAGAAAAAAGAAGAATTGCAGTTCATCGAGTACTGGAAGGCGCTGGGCATCGATGCGCTCGTCTGCCCGAGTTTCACGAGTACGGTAGTTTTGTTTTGGCATACTCCGGTTACGGTAGAACAGAAACACAGATATCGACTGAAGGAAGCATGTAGAATTTCATGGCGTTGTTATTATGTCTCTCTTTGTCTAGTGAATGGTATCAATTAAATCTACGAGTGCACAATATAATAAACCTGTAATCCTTCACCTCCTCCATTTCAGTGACAGCCGTCCCCCATCAGTACCCGTCCCAGCTGACTCCGTGCGGATTCGCCACGGGTCTCTTCAATCTGGTCGATTTCCCTTGCGGAACTCTGCCCGTGGGAAGAGTGAGCAAGGCCGATGATGAGGGAATCCTCGATGAGAGTGTATTCCCTGTTGGTGAGTGGGAGGAGGGGTGGATTTCAAACTCAACTAAAAAATACAGTTGATGTCCTTTAACCCGGCTGTTCCAGGTCGCAATCCGATCCTGAAGATGATGAGAGATGGCTGCAAGAGCAGCGAGGGCATGCCGCTAACCGTGCAGGTAAGGCACGTTACGGTAGTGAAGATATCGATTGGATTACGATAGTCTTATTGATCATTTTTGTAGGTGGTGACGCTTCCTCTGGAGGAGGAAGTCTGTCTGAGTGTGATGGCCACAATTGAGAAGCTGACCTTCTACGATGGAAAACTGCCTGGTGAACACTCAAGCAGCAAGAGTGCGTGATCTACCGGAATCCCTGACCTACAGTACCCTCTAATCGATGCATAAATAAGGTCGATCAATCTCCACTAAGTTTATCTTCCTCCACAGAGCAATAGATTGATCTACCTCAAATTCAGACAGTTTTCCATTCTTGTTTTTACTCCTATTGGAAGAGTAGACGTGTACGACCGATTTGTAGCTTAACACGCTGTAAATGCTGTATAAATATTGATTTCATATATTTACCATTTCACCATGTTTGGTTGATCTACCACATTGCTTACTGTATGGGAGAAGATATCAGCAAATGGAAACTCTAGATGGATATGCTGAAGATTGAGAGGAAGAAGAGGGGAAAGAAGACGGTGTTTGATTGGGAGAATGAAGGATGGACCGAGACTGAGATTGTGCTACGGTAGGTTACGGTAGAGCTGTTGGTGACTACAGTATCGATTCAGCACTTGCGAGTATACCGTACCCTCGAGCTCACATGCTTCCATTCTCCGATGGAAAGCGGGGTACGGTGAGTTCACGAACGAAGAGAGGAGGGATCGAGTGAACGCGAGTCTGTTCAAGGGTCCCGAAGAGAAGAAGCAGTGGAGTGGTAAGGTAGAGTCGATCGATAATCTGCATTATTGATCTTTTCTCAGAGTTGGTCGCTACTGATGGAGTTCTGAGACTATCGACAGAAGAAGTGATGTATCTGGTTGAAGAGGAGCGGGCGTATCTGACAAGAGGAGGTTTGAGGATGCTGAATGTACCGTAACCCGAACAATTGTTGTAGGAGTTCGATTGACACCTGAGGAGACTTTCGATCATCTCAGGGACTCGAGGAAGCGTTTCTTCGATTTGTACACTGCGTATCGATATCTTCGAAAAGCCGGATGGACTCCACGCTGTGGAACCTCTTTCGGATGCGATTACGGTAGGTTGGAGATAAGGTTGTTTCATTGATTATCGATTGATCGCAGTGATCTACGATGGCCTGCCCAGTGAGGCGCATGCTAGTGCAGGAGTATCCATCGAGCGGGAGAGACCACTCGATAATGTGGAGATGGAAGCACTGTGTAGATCACTGTGGCACGTTAAGAAGGTACGGTATGTATCTACAGTATCCCTGCTAGGCAAATCGATTACAGCACCTCATCTTGCTGAGCATCACAGCGGACAGTAACGACTACGGTAGTGTGGAAGGGGCAGAAGTCAAGGTAGGTCACTAGGGAGGAAAATCTATCACACTGTCCTTTCCAGACTGTAACTCTCGCTCCCACATCGCTCAATAGTCTCGTTGGGTGAATCAAGGGAATAACCTCCCCGCTGTCGACTCTTTCGATCAGTGGAGCAAGGGGGGAAATGATGAATGATAAAGAATTATTATTAATCGTATTTACAAGACAACGTATGAATTAATAAACCGATAAGTGGGAGGCAATGGAATACGGTAGTCAATCTAGGAGGCGATATCGTACTTGATGTAGGGAATATCAATGTCCTGAACACTTTATTCGGATTGTTGGATAGTAATCTCAAAACAATCGATTTGACATGAGCGGGAAGAGGAATCTTCGTCGATCAGATTGGGTAGATCAACGTAGGAAGGGAATCGCCTCTCCCCCTCGTTTGCCCTCGACCCTCTTCCCATCTCTCGCCCACTCTCTTCTCGCGTGTTCCGTATTCCCCTCTCCCTCTTTCCTATTTTTCTGTCACCCTCTCTTCTTTCCCTCTGGTTGTCTGGCGACTTGCCCCCTCTCTTACCCACTCGTAGCAAACATCTTATTATTTTTCGCTTTACATAGTTATATGACTCAAATAATGAAAAATAAGGCCGAAAATTAACCCTTCATAGACTACTGACGAGTTCACACTGCATTACATGTTTCACAAGGCGCGCGCGATTACATAATGATGAATAAATCGATTTCACAATATCATCGCCCTTTGTTCTGTGTATCGCCCGCGCACTATTGCTTTCGCGAACGTTGCGGGATCCATTATTGCAATTGCGCATCAATGAGAAATTTACCGCGATTGCAGGCCCGGACCAGCCCGAATTTCGCTTCCGTCCCAAAGCAGGACCCCCATTCGGCACTCAACGAGCGCCGATCAATTCGACTTCTAGTATGTTAACGACGTATTGGAATAATTAAATAAATAACTAAAATAGCTTAAATTACAAAAAAGTAGTGAGCTGTGAAATGTTTAGCAAGCGAGCTGCGAAAAATTTCAAATTTACCAAAGTTTGTTAAACGTACTTCCGGAAAGTTCCTTGATTACTTTCGCTTGTTTTCTTGCTTTGATTGGTTTTTGATACTGCTTTTGCTTTACTCTGCGCCTTTGGGGAATACTGATGAGTCTAGCGACTGGGTTTATGCGTTGTATATTGCAGGAAATGACGAAATGAATAGACAAACTCGATTTTTCGTTCAAGGTCTCCCCTGAATGACGTCCACGCTGTCTGCTGTTGATAACCAGAGCCACGAGAACGCCCCGCCCGCCAAGAGAGCAAAGATCGTCGAGTGCGCAGACAAGCAGCCCAAGGTGTGTCCGCCACAATGTTCCTCCTCGTCGTGCACTCCTTGTTGAGACCCGGCTGGCTCGTGTTTCTTTATACGTTTGCCTTTTTTTTACATTTTCTATTAACCAACTTTCCTTGGTATGTTTATCGCATCCTTTGATTATTAATGTTGTCTAGATTGGAATGGGTAGAGCGGTCTTCTCCATTTTGGACACTTTGCCCGGGCTGTTAGCAGGGATAGGAAGAGCAGTCTTCTCCATTCGAGACACTTTCGACGGGCTTCGAATGACCTTTAATTGGAAATATTATTTATTTTTATTTTTTGGTTGATTGGTCATACTTTGGCGGTGAAACTGTCTCTCTCCGTGTCGATCGTATTCTGCTTGGAAGCGACGGGCTTCTTGGGCGGAGCAGGCTGAACGGCTGCCGGAATCGTCGGCACTTGCACCTTCATTGGATATTAATTAGTACTCATTTGTATGTGTCAACAATACCTGCACGTCAACGTAGGGCTGGTAGACGGGCGGCGTGAAGGGACCTATTCGTAGTTCTTAGTCGATCGATAATTGTTCTAGTGACCTACCAGATGCGTAGATGGCCTGAATGCGCAGTGGCAGATTGGCCCGTCGATCGATGATCGAGGCAGAGGGACGGTAGCGCTGCTGTTTCTGGACGCCCGCTGAAAATTTTTACTCGAGGCATTTTTTGTTTCACTTTTAGAAGAAGAGTGTGATTTTGAAAAAAAGGGTTCTGCAGTATGATGCCCTGCTATAATCTGTCTAACGCGCAGCCAGTGATTAATGGAGCATTACTGCATTAGTGGTAATTCTAAACGACGAACCTCCGACGGAGAGATTGCACGACTGTTGTTGCTCGTCCAATCCGCCGTCCTCCGTCTCGAATGATTCGTCGATCGGGATGAAGATCTACGATTATCGATCGATACAGTAACCAGGGGTATCAATACAGTACCTCGGCAAGAGTCTTGGGCTCTGATTTGGACATGGTCGGCCACTCGACGCGATGGGAATAAGAGGGAATGGGAGGGTGAATCGCTTTCTGGAGTTATTTGCCGCTCGATTAGGTTAGTCGTAATTGCGTTTTTGCGAGGCAATTTATTTTTGAACTTCAGCAAACCTTGTTCCGAAGTTGTATTCTTGTAGCCGTAGAAAGCGCGTTGATTTTCCAGTGACGTATCATGCCGCTCTCTGTTTTCCTTCTCTTCTTCTATCGTCCTTGTTTTGTAGTAGTGTAGGTATGGAGGAGAGCATGAGAACGGGGCGGTGATATGTGAAACGGGGAAGAAGAGTTGTCATAGTGACAGAGGGAAGGGAATCTGACGAGAAGAATGAAGAGGGCAGAGGAGACTCGATAGAGGGAGACACTCATGATTAGTCCCAGTGAGGAAGCAGCACTCACACTTGAGTCCGTCGTCTGCATTCCCTTCTATTGAAACGATTCCATCGTCAGTTATCGATTGATCCATGTATCGTGTCTACGCAGTCCAGATGGTGCAGGTGAGCATTTATTTGAAGGACGGACGAGGGACTAATCTGGAATGCCCCCCTTTTGTTGTCGAGTTTCAACTGTGGAGTATATTTCCCCGTTCTCACTGACAGTTTATCTTCCCCTCGCTTCCGCTTGCGTTGTGATGCGTCAGCATATCGATGAATGAGTGGGGTTAGTCAGGGAGAGATCGATAAGAAGGGGCGCTTTTTTGTTATCTAGGGAGATAGGCCGATTATAGGGCGACTGCTGGTTGTTGAACTGCATACGCAAACGAGACTCGTTCTCCAATCTCTGCCTTTTTCCCTTCTTTTTCCTCTAAGGAGAGGAGGTGGAATTGATAAGTGTTTCGTCATCACAATTCCTC
>LS556107.1:86224-101234 GCA_900490775.1 Pristionchus maxplancki
AAAGATACTAATTTGAGCGAGTTGTGTAGACAATTTCGCTGATCATTGGTAGTTTTAGTAACGACATTGCACTACATGCTTTCCAGCTGATCAAAGACTAACCTTTTCTCTACGCATTTTCTCCACTCTCGATCTCATCCTGATTAGTCCTCTTGACCTGCCATCACTTACTTTCCCTTTCCTCCTCTCTCGCTTCCCTTCAAGCGCGCACTTGAAATCGAGCAAGACAACACACACACATTGAACAGGCAATCTCTGACGTTTTTGGCCATTGCGTACGAGTTCGCGTTTGGTGAACTTATTATTGTTAGCTTTATTATTGCTTATTGTTAGCTTCATCGTTCCGCCTCATTGTTATTTTTCCAACAATGTGTCTTCTGACCTAGTAGAATAATTCAATTTCGAAATTTATTATTTGAGGATGGAAGATGCTTGGGGGCACGTCCTCTCACATGTTTCTCAACGGGATCTGCTCGCTGTGGAGAGAGTGAGCAGAGGAATGAGGAGGATGGGAAGGAGGGAATGGTAGGAGACTTTAAAAATCCAGGAATACATCCCACATTTCCACATGATGTTCAGCTTTCGTAGTATCGGTGAAACCTAACCGATTCGTAAAATCAATTCTGAACCGACATCTTCCAGGTCTCTCCGCAAGGAAGTGGACATCCAACATCATTTCCCTGCAGCAACGGCAGAACAGGAGCACATGATCTCGCTTATTGGTAGGTCACTGGACTATCTTCTTCCGAATTCGAATGAATCTGTAATCCTCAGAGCGTCTCTCCCCCGCCCTCCACTCTCTCCGTATCGGCCCTCCTGCATCGGGCGCTGTCGGGAGACTGTCGGTGATGGACGATTTCCCATCGTCGAGGACGATTACGAGGTATGGAGGAGTTCATCAGTTTGGTTTTTCGATAAGAATTATGTCTGGAATACTCAATTTCAGAAGCATCATCGAAGAGATAAGCAAAAGATGCACGAGACTGAAGAAACTCGAGATTCACAGGTACTTTTTCCGTTTTATTCTAATGACCAACGTTATGGGTCAAACAGATTGATCTCTCAAGAGAATGTGGAAAAGATAAATCCGGAATTCATAAAAATGACTGCAATTTGCAGAATGACGCTCACCCTCAATGCCCTCCTCGCCTTTCCACTACTACCGTGCACAATTGAGGTATTATTTTCATTCAGCAGGAAATAAGTCTTAGTTTTTCTACATATTTTCACTCAAATCTCTTTTGGTTTGAATTTGAAACTCATTTGAATAAAATGGAATTGCAGGAACTCTCCATCACAATCTGCAGGATGGACTGCTATACTGAGGAGGATGGACAATTGGCGCAGGTATTTATTATTTTACTTGTTTTTGTTTTCTTATTATTACTAAATTAACATCAATTAACCCATTTTAGGACGCGATGACCACACTCGTGTCCAGTCTTCCCCGACTACGCAGATTCGAGATTTCGGTGAGTTAGTTCGGTATTTATTCAACGACTCAACCGGACGCAGGGCCACCCAGAGGAGATTTCGCTATTCAGTACTTTGTAATCGAATCGTGATCGTGAGTGCTCGGAATCTGAATTCTTTCGACGACGACGGTCTTCTCTTGCAGGGTCGAGGTGCGGCGTACGAATACTTCGTCCTCGACGAGAGGGTTCTCTACCATCTTCCCCAATCCGTCACTCACCTCAATTTGTCCGCTGGGCACTCACTCAAACTGGCCGATCTGCGATTCGTGAAACAGCGAGAGTAAGTTGTGGTCCATGTTGGTGTAGGCGCGGGGAATGAAACGGCATAAAATAAGCCTGATTTACAGATTAGATTCGTTCACCCTGCAGCGTTCCTTCATCAGCAGCAGAGATCTGGAAGGATTGGTTGATATATCGCCCAATATCAGGTTCGTAGTGGTATTCAACTGATCGAAAAGACAACATCACATCGATCCATCTTCATTCGTATGTGAAGCATCTATGAAACATACATATCTGTCAATGTTCAGTTATTAGAAATTTTTTAATCTCTCTTGAGTTTGGAATATGTGGATTAAATAATCTTAATGATTGCAGACACTTGGACCTCTCCAACTCGCGCAACATCACCGATTTCACTGCCATTTCCAAGCTACAGTTTTTGAAGTGAGCATTTCAATCTATGTTTCATCTCTATGACAACTTTGTGTTCACCGTCCTTTTGGTGAGTTTATCGAATCCATCAAAATAATCAATACTTGAGGACCCTGATTCTCTGTGGCAATCGTGACCTACGTGATGATCATCTCAACGCGATCTGTAGGGGATGTCCCGCGCTGATTGAGGTTCGGTAGATTATTGATTTTTTAATAGAAAAATACATTTAAGGTGGATCTCGAGCACTGCGCGAAGCTGACGAGTGACGGGCTTGTGAGGTGAGATTATTTTTTGTTCAACTGAAATTGGGAAAGGATTGCTTGTAGTCTCGGTCTCCTCCACTCCCTCCGTCGTCTCTCCCTCTCCGGTCTTCCCTCAGTCAATCTCGCAGTCATCGAAGCACTAACTCGCTGCATTGATCTAGTGAAACTGGACGTGTCCTTCTGCAGGAATGTGAGTCGTTCCCTCGTTTATCTGCCAGATTCCGTCTGATAACCATGAAAATGTCACAGAGGAGCGTATTCAGTATAAAAATAGGGAATCATCGTCGAGAACTTGCAGATCTGCAATCAGTCTCTTTGGCTGCTGTGGCGAAGCTTTTCAAAGAGTTTCTGAGCACCGATCCAGGCCTGTCCAAAGTAGATCACTGCGACTCCTTCGATCGATTATTATGAAATATCTTCTGATCGATAACCGAACAAGTCGCGCTAGTACTACTCACCCTAACGACTACTAGGCTAGAACAGCTCAATCTACCGTAACACTACAGTATCCTACAGTAACCGAAGAACACATTGCAGGTCGAAGAGGACTGTCTTGCTGCTCTTCTCAACGACTTTCCTCTCCTTCGATTAGTTGTCATGAAGGGAAAGACGATAGATATGCAGCTGATCAACTCATTGAAGGGAGAATCGATCCTCCCTTTCCTCGAATGTGATCAGGCGAAACCTCAGCCAACCTTCTCTAGACCTCCACCCCTTCCCCTTCTGTAGATAGTTACTGTACATACATAGCAACCGTACTCCAGAGTATTCAGATCCGCTAGTGATTTCGTCAATTAGAATCCGCACAATCATGTCTGTCCGCGATTACGAGTGCTTTTCTCCTTTCTGCCAAATTTACACAGATAAATAGATACTTTCAAAGCATGTTTCCATTGAAATCGACCGCGACAGAAAAGCCATAATATTAGAATGGTTGGACGGACCACATCCCCATTGTTGATATCAAGTGACCATTTTATCTTTCAACAGAATATTTATCGTCTGATAATTTATGCACTAAGCAGAACAGAAACCGGTTGAGTAGACGAACAATATATTCAACTTTCCTGCATAGTTCTTCTGGTGAATGCTGTGAAAGGCCGAGAAGAGAACCATTGATTTGAATGCATTGAATCGTCGATAGAGTGAGATAGAGGACACTTCGACCGTTGACGACCATCTATTCGAAAAATTTGTGTGCCAGTTCCGAGTTTTCTCTTCCTCACGTCAAACCCCCTGATTCGAGTTATTTCGCGCTTGTTCAAATTGCTACATTCGCCCCTGAATTAGTCGCAAGAAGCGTGGTTGGAAGTGGAATTCGAGGCTCCCGTATTTTTCTGTTACCCGAAGTTTCATATTCTTCATCTCATGTCCGTTAGTCGTTCTCGCTTGGTTGCTGTACTTGCTTATTTTCACCACTTTTCTGGCTATTTTCGTGTTTTTGCTCCTCATCTTCGACCTTTGGCAGTTCTAATGGAGGAAGGTGAGTGGTGTACTTGCTATTCCCCGAGGGGTCAGAAGGAGGAAGAGGGAGGGAAGGAGTAATGTCCATTCTGGAGGGAGGATTAGGCCGTACGTGCATCTAATTCCACCACTGCGCAGTCCCTTTTACCCCTTTTTTCTTCGCTAGAATTCGCAACTAGGACCGGAAAAATTAGCCGTCTCTTCGCCCCGAAATGCGTTAGTTACGAAGGAATTTTGCGTAATGACGTTATGGATGTTGCGATGTTTCCTTCGTATCTAAGAATTTTTGGTGCATGTAAATATTGAGAAATAATAGGATAAGTGCATGCATAGTATATCCGATTGATCATTCCGTGCCCTGCAGGGTAATCCGAGACCAAATCCTCAGAACTTGTGGTATCTCTCACGCGCGTATTTGCGTAGCAAAAAATGGGATTGTATGTGTGTGCTTCTGACAAGAAGGAAGGGATGAACGAGAGAAGGTCCCGTACTCATTTACTCCAACTCTTTCGTTCGTGATCTATCTCATGCAACTCTTGAAAGATCTGATGAGCGTAAATCTGGGCGTAATAAGTCAGTCAAGTGTTTATCAGTCCTTGTTGTGGTCATACCATTACAAGAAGTGATAGTGGCGCGTCGTCAAGTGGACCTACCACGAGTGTTTTCCAACGACCGCCCACACACGTCATTATTACGATGACTTCAGTGAATTCCGTAGGCGAAACATTCCCTCGATGATCCCCCCTGATCCCCATACTTTTCCTTGCTAATTTCCCACGGGTGAAATGCGCGCGTGTCGATTCGTCGAGCAGAGAAGAATATCATCGATCTACGCTGATTTTCGGCCGCCGCATCACTCGTTTCGCCCCGTTTGCTCAGCGGGAGTTCAATTGTGTTTAGACAAGCAATACAACTACTCTCCCCTATCTCTCTTGAAAGAGAAGAGAGGTAGATCGACGGCAAAAAAGCGGATGACGTTTCCTTGTATCTCAATCACAACCAATATTCTTTCTGGGATTGTCACGTATTTGATCACTCTTGTGGCGCTTCATCTTGATCAGTGCTTGTCAACACACAGATGATTTATGCTCATAGTTCACTGCCCTTTTTGGTCCGTCGAAATTCTGATTGGGTCAATCTTGTCTGCTCTCTTCCACTCCATTCAGCACTTTCGACATGTTTTCGACAGTTTTCCGTTTCGCTTAACCGTAGACTCTCTGCTATCTAATTCACCAATTCCTGCTGGCTGCTGCAATTCCTTCTCTCGGTTTGCTTTCATCCATTATGCGCCAAGAATAACTTCTTCTCTCTCTCTCTCTCGAACCTTCTCCTTCTCAGTGTCAATTTCTGCTTATCTCGCTGGCTATTTTCTCATCCTCCCTGTTTAGAATTCCCCCTAGTCAACTAGCGAATCTGCTCAATGACCGGTCGTGTATATCCACTCAGTAATAACAGTCCCTTTCCCCCGTCTTTCTGCCATGTGAATCTATCGTCTATCCAGAAAGGGCAGACAAGGACACCACTATTTTTATGTATTTATGTCGAGCGGCTGGCTTTATTTTTCGTTGCTGCAAAACAAATAGGATTATGCTATTCCGACTAAGGAACGGAGAATATTCTATGTTTTGATCACTTCTATTCGAAAGGGAAGTAGAGTGCCCTCAATCACAGCACTTTTTCCCGTCAGCACGCATGGAATTTTCGCCCTTCGAATTCAATTGAATTGAGTGAACGGCGCCGACTTTGACTGGAGTTTCCCAGTCCTTTTCTCCCCTCGTTTGCACCTTTCAATGAAGGATTGCAAGGCTTCTTCCTAATTTGGACTAGCCACTTCTTTTCGTGATCGCCAGACGCTTACTGGATCGTTTTTGCCTGCTTTACGGCTACAAACCAGCCGTTTTGCCGTTGTTATTCGGCAAACTTTGTAGTTTTCCTCCATTATTTGGCTGTTTCCCGGCCCGTTTGTAGCCTGGTTTCGCTCCGCTCGTAATGCAATAACTTGGCTAACTCACTCACATTTTCTCCCCATGTTTGTCCCTCTCCCGCTGTGTTTCAGCCCCCTGCAGCAACCATTGTTGCGGAGCCGAGGCGGAATCCAATAATGAATAGTGCCAACGAGCGTCATTTCTGCGAATATTCTCGAACTTCTTAGACATTCAATTCAATTCACACCCTCACTCTCATTATGAGGAATCCCTTCACTGCACTGGAACTCCGCTTTTGCCTCATTAGAAATTCGAAATGAAGAGAGGAGAGAGGACGGCTGCAAAAACCACTGAGAAAGCCTCTATTATTTATGAAGCGTGTTCCGAGAGTTGCAGCTGTTGGCTGAATGTTTCGAGAATTATCGACGGTTGTTCATGTTGATCAAGTCTCTTTTCTTATCACCTGCTTCCTTTCTCATGACTTGAGTAGGGTTGATGCGCCAGAACGCTGAATAACAAGAAAAATCGCTGGTTTGTAGCCGTAATGCAAGCAAACCGATACAGTAAGCGTCTGGCGATCACCAATCGAAGCGACTAGTGCAGATTAGCCTAATCTGATTCGGAAGAAGAAATGAAACATCCCGATAGAAAGTAGTTTCTGGAATTACCAATTGTGAAAGTGGCACGTACTAAGAGTTGGTGTCACTAATTGTCCAGTCAATTACACGTCTCTCAACGGGAAGTACAAGCCAAAACGATCAATGGATTCAAAAGTTCAGACGGCTCGCACCCATCATACACTTGGAAATTATAGGTTTACTTCTCTCTGAGTTCTCATTATCCCATGATAAGTCAGACATGAGTTTCACTGCTCATGCTTCCGCATTTCCCATCCCCTGCTGTTTCTCATTTTCCCGCGATCTCGACTCGCTGACCACGAGAGATCGGGGGAATGGAGAGGGCTGACACCATCCCTTTCCCAGCCGACTTTGCTCCTTGCTGTTTCGCACTTTCTGTTATCTGCCGACGGAACCTCCGCCGATCTCTGACACCGTACGTCCCATTCTTCTTCTTCTCGGTCTAATGCGCTAACAAGGTTTTGGGAGCTGTCCTCTTTCTGGTTTCTGGCTTCTGGAAGCAAATTTAGCCCTGTTCTGTAACGAATTCGGGTCGTGCAAACCGAAAGTAGATTTAGCACGCACCTAACCTAGTCCTTCATGAGCTACTGTAGTCAATCAGAAGATTCCGGAACTAATTTACGGCTGCAGTTATGTTGCAGTTTTTCGTTGTCGCGAAACAATCTCGGAGGTATCCGAAATGACTTTGCGACACACAGAAAACCCACTCGGAATTGCTTTTTCTGCGCGTTTTGAATACGATTTTGAACAGGGAAACCCTGTAAATGTATTCTTTGCGGGGTGGTCTCACGTGGTCTCACGGTACCGTACCATTTGTTGTTTCTCCCTTAGATCTACTTTGAACCGTGTTCCATTTGGTGACTTACTCTCAAAACTGCCGCGGACACTCGAAAAAAAGTTAACAGAGACGTTTCTCACGGGAAGATCAGGGCACATTGGGGTTCTCCTGAGATTTACGATCTTTCGAATCCTCTTATATTTGAGCAACCGTACTACTTCTTCATCATACATTCGAATTATAATGCGTTTGAACAAATTGCTCTAGTAGTTTCACAATTTCGGCCGCGTGAGAGGTTCATTAAATCCCCTCCACGCACTTTTCTAATTGCTCTCAAAAACTACTCTTGCGCACACAGAGGAAGAGAGGGGCTACTCTAATAATCCTCCCGACTACGGTAGACATCGGATACGAGAAATGCAGAGGCGGGCGCCTCCTTATGTAGAAACGTTTGCGTTTCTGGCGACGCTGCGTCTCTCAAAATCGCCTGATCTCTCGTCGTCTCTGTCTCCGAGGTTTAACGGCCAGCTTTTTTTCTAGTACTCATTCCGTTTGCTTGAAAGGTGAGAACCTCAGGTTTCGTCGACAAAATGCGATACTCTACGTGAATGCGTGAGCGTTTCCCAATATCAGAATATATTGTAGATCTCGTGGATACGGTAGATGTGAGAAACCAAAAACAACTCTTTCTTATCTTCCTCTGACTTACCTGTGACCGCTGTTATCAGTTTCTCATCGATTCTCCTCGATTGATATTCATTCTCTTTGAACCCTCCTTGACTGTCCTCTGCAATCTTCCTGCTCTTCTTTCGTCCCGATAGGTGTTTTCGAAGTGGAAAGGGGAAGTTCAGACTAGAGCAAGGGAAGGATTCTCGAAGAGCACTCAAGATGCATTTAGAATGAGTTGTAAGCGCCATTTGTTAGCTGCAAGTCGAGAAAAGCTCGACTAAGCTGCTCATAGTTATTTCGGCATTTAAATACATGCACAATTCTTAAGTTGGTGGTCTTTCTGCAGCTCATTCTCATGATCTTCGATTATTGAACCCTATTTTCGAGCTAATCTCATTCTAGATAGTTCTGAATCGAACACAAATATTCACGATCAATCTAAATCTCTCACATTTTCCGAATTCCCACCCCCGAACCTCTCCCATGCCCTTTCTTCCTCTCTTTTCATACTCTGACATTCTCTCTGTTGTCTTTCCAATGAAGAGACGACACTCTGCACTCTCTCCATTCGCCCTGCTCTCTCGCCCTCTCTACCCTCGCAGAGACACTCTCGAGGCAGAGGACAAGAGGGGGCGCTCGTGAATAAATCAGTTCGGAGATACCGCCCCTTTCCTACCTTCGAGAGAGGAGCCCACTTGGATACCACTGAGAGGTTGGAGGTCTGCCCCTGATTCCCAGAACTTCTTCACCCTTCCCATCGACATTTGGCATTTAGGATCGTTCTGGGAACGAAGCAACAAAGACGCAATCCCTGTTCAATTTCACGTTTCTGTTTGAATTATAACGGCTTCTCGATCCTTCGAAACGTGTTGTTTTCTGTAGCAACATCTTCTGTTATTTCCTGCTAATTTCCTGGTCTACTTCGAAACGGAGTGGCTTCCGTTGAGAGTAGAGACGGAAAGCGATTCCAGGTGGCAGATTGTGAATCCTCCCTAACCTTTCCTTTCTCTTGAGAGAGAAAATTCGGAGATCTGAGAAGCGTCTGTTGTTCCAGTTCTTCTCCGATTTCAGTGTGTTCTTGCACTGAAGTTTGCGAGCCAAAGGGAAAGGACACGACGGTATTCTTGGCACTGATTCTGCCTACTCACCTCACTTCATCATCCACTTCCAACCACTTCCTTGCTTCATTCAATCTCCTGTAGAATTGCCCTTTTCGCTGCGCCTTAATTTGCTTCCATTCAACAGTGCTCAGCTACTGAGAAGTGCGCTTACTGGTGCACTCATTCAATGATCGTTTTACCAATCTCGTGATCTACCTTAGGATTTGTCATACTCAGAAGTTCATTGCTCATCAATCCTCGGTCTGATTTCCCCTCCGTTGTTAGCGATCACAAAACCAGGAAGCGACGGGTTCCCTCCCTCCCTCCCTCGCTCGCCGATTTTCCTTGAAGGCTAGCGTTGAAGTCGGCCTAATTTGGCTGCGATACGGGCCCATTAGCCCCATCTGTTAAACGAGGCACCAAAGTATGTGCGTTTCTCACGAAGAAGTCCTCGTTTGCAACACATTCCACTGCATAGATCATGCACAGCACCGGGAGTTGGCGTGCCATCTGCGAATTAGAATCCGGGAAGAGGCCGCGACATCAAAGGGGCGCGCACCAGGCTGCGAGATGTTTTGGGTGCAATCCCACGTTTTCTCCCCTGGGCTCTCAGTGGGAGGGGGGGGGGAAGGATCGCTGCATGGGGAATGCGCGCTAAATATGTTATGGCACTTAAAATACCCTTCTCGTCTAGTAATCTCGCAACATTTCGCCACCTTTGCCTTCGCTAATCACGTTTATCGGCAATTCGGCTCAGAAGAAGCTACGGCTCTCCCTCAATCAGTGTGCATTTCAATTCAGCCAGCGACCTTACCTGTCTTTCAATGGGGGCTAACTGGCTAGTGTCAGGGGGTGGGGAATGCTTTACTGATCGAGTGTGAGTGGGTAAGCCCATTCTCGCGACTAGCGAAAGATCGTGAGAAGTGGGAGAATCGCTTCTTCTTTCTTCTAATCTCTCGTAATCCTACGCGCCCGTTCCCAAAATGTCGAATGCAACTGACACTCTCTGTGTAGTATGGCCCGCGTTCTGAATTATTTGCCATTCCGGAACCAGGAACCCACATCATTTTTGCGGTATCTGAATGTCATAAACGGCAACATTACCCTTCCACGATACGTGCAGAATTTGAACTGTTTTCACCATCACCACCTCATTTCAGTAGTGCACTGCCTTTAGCAGCGAATCGAAATTTGCATTCTGACAGTTTTTCGATCGCGCGTAGTGAAGGGAACCGTTCCATCTCTCCATGTTCCTCTTCTGGGCTTCTGATCTCCTGTGATCCTCTCTTACGCGCGTGCTATTTTATGCAGCGTACGGTGCTGAGTCAGGAGAAGCCCCGGGTACGATATCTACGATATCATGAGAGCCCCAATATATTCCCCCCACGTCGGTTGCCTCGTGTGCACTTAACATCAGGGATAATCTCATGATAGATCGTACGAATCTTTCCCACTCACGTTCTACGTAGACTAATGTGGAACGAATGATCCTGAGAATCTCATGAACTTGCCGGCTTTGAGATCGGAGAGATCGTTCAAACCTCGAGTAATCTTAGTGTGGCACAGACATCGGTGTGCTTCTGACAGCAAAAATCAGTGGAACGGGGGCTCTGCTTTGGAAGCCCCTCGAGAGTGAAGAGGAGGCTGAAGGATCGTCTTCCTCCTTTCATTGAGTATGACTCTCCTCATCACGATAATGCCCTCTGTTGACTCGTCGCAACTCTCGGAATCTCATGATTTATTGCCTCAAAAAGGATCGATTCTTCGATTCGCCCGTCATTTTACGCTCGCAGAACCTTGTTTTCCTGCGCATTTTCAACGGCGAGACAATATTGTAGCTGGCTGCCCTTTTGCCCTCTTGTAGCACACGACATAGAGTGGAAGGGAGAGAACGGTGAGATGCTTGCGCTTGCTTCCGAACTTTTTCCGTTACAAGTCGCTTCCTCTGATGGTGTCATTTCCTTTGTCACCGCTAGGTTCCTATTCTTCTCGTTTCTAAAAATAATACAGCTCTTTGAGATTTTCACGTACCCAAGCACCCATTTGAGCGTGAGATAACTTTTTTTGTTGTAAACAATAATCATACAAAATAGCCAACCACTCCAACTCTGCAATGCTTTTTCCTGGTTTTGCTTCTGTATCCAATTTTCCCTCTCGTCATAATACAATATTTACTCGCGCGCGCATGGAAGAGCCGGTGAAGAGTCGTCCGTTCTTGAGTAAATCCTCCTCTTCTCCTTATCCTTCCAAACTCAAGTTGTCTGTCCTTTCCGGTTCCGCGTTCCTGGTTTTCTAAGTTCTCGCAATTTTATTTTTTGTAAACTTAATATTTAAATAATTCCAGAACCTTCATGGTGGCGCTCTAGCTGATGGACGGCGAAATGATTAAGTCAGTTCTTTTCACCTACTTTTTCGAAATCGATCGTTCAAAAACGCGAAATGCGTTCCATTTCAATAGAAAAGCGTCTGCACATTCGGTGCAACCCATTCAGCACCCTTTTACAGCTGTTTCGTTTCACCGTTGGCGCAGAACCGTAAATGTTTTAAAATGTGGTTGAAAATTGGTATAGATGTTTGTGATTCGTGCTAAGCGGAAGGAAAGTTGTTATCAACTATCTATAAGCTATCACCATAATCGGGGATTATTGCATGTATGAAAGTGCTCTAAGACTCAACGAGAAGCCTCTACTTGTCTCGCATTTGTGGTAACTTTCTGTTGCCTCTTCTCAGTCGATGACTAGGCTCTCTTATCCAATATCGGCCCCTTGCTCTCATTGAACCTCGCAGTACTACGCATATTGGCTCATATAGCGAGTCTATTCGCGACATTGCTCGAGAAGCCGTATGCCATACTGTAGTCACACTGGCGGATCATCCAAGCATCAAAGCACGGGACGCGTCATATTGGTCACAATTATAGTTGCCCTTCACCATGCGCGATTCCACGTTGTTATTCCCGGAAGTGCAGTCCAATTATGCATCCCTCTGCGCACTTGGAATAATTCATTTCCAGAAAAATCGGGATGACAATCATCAGCAATCATCTTGTTTTTCGCTCGCTTGCTACAGTATTTTCGCAAGCGACGAGCACATTTTCCCCTTTTTTCCTCGACAAAAAAAGGATTGTGCATACAAATGTCGCCTGACTGCACTGTGAACCCGATTTAGCGGGCGCAGTTCATTCGCAGAATTCGCACGCTGGTGTCCAAACTCGATTTGCGTCTAGACGCGCTTTTACTACCAACAAATTGTTGACTCATGCCGCAAGTTTTTTGCGCTGTGGATTGTTGATACAATTTTCCGCTGCCTGTGAGTTATTTGCGCTGACGAATTACTGACAGTCGTAGTTTACGGGAAAACAAGTGGCCAATCATCAGCCAGCAGGCAAAGAGTCGAGAAATATATCCACCTGGCTCATTGGGGGAATATGCAGAGGATTTAGAGCAAACCGAAGTTGACGGATTGTCGAAGAACCGATCCCACGTGTATTCAATTTGGTTCGGTTTGTGTTCGACAAGGATGGTAGTACCAGGAAGGAAGGATATCTCAATGCAACAAACAATCTATCCAGATGATCACTGAAAGCAGGCGACAATCTGTTGGTTTGCTACAATTTGTGAGAGACAACATACATCAATGGCTCAGTGATCAGTATTATATTATTGCCTTCACATTATTCATATTCATATTTATCCTGACATCAAGGCAATGGGCCGCCACATTATATACATCCTTATTTCACATGCGCACGAATTAAATGGTCTCACTTTTGTGCGCTGACGAATGTCTGACAGTCTCTGCTAATCTAGTGAGCGAAAACTCGAAGCTAACCCGTCTACGCGTCTCACCGCCGGAACCTGCTCCGTTCTCTGTCAAAAAGAAGACCTCAAAGTATGTAAGATCGTGCTACAAACCTGAAGAGGACTGTACTGTAAATAATCCAGTACAAATCCCACGACATTTGCAAGAAAATAGCTCCACAATTCTTGGAATTGAAAGTGGACAACAAGCATTTCCCCAAATTCAAATTCAATGCTGACTCTTCGACATTTTCCCGGCTGTACATCAAATTCAAAGACAAGTACTGAACTTTATCGGTCTCTCCGTCAAAATATTTTTTCCAAATCTGTCAGTCATGTCGGGTCTGCTCCGATTTAGAACTGGTCGTTTTAGTACTCTTGTTATTTCAATCTCGGGAAGTGTTTCACAACATTTTTGACCTCTGTAGAGTTCTAAAACGACCAGTTCTAAATCGCAGATCCGTCAGTTAGTTAGAATTACAGTAATACACGCTCACAGTCTTCCACGTAGCATCATTTTCTTCGAATTGCTCGAAAAACATGAACGTTGTGTAAGGAAAACGGTTCCCTTCCCGAATTCCCCAAAGAACACACGGTTGAAAAATGTGTGTTTACATTCCGTTTTCTGAGTGGGAAAAGAAGGAAATCATCTGCCAGGGCAGACGATTCGTGTTCAACTTCACTCGTACTTGGAAAAGCAGTTATCTCCCATTTCTCGCTTTTGGTCTTTAGACGGTTAAGGCGCATGCGACTCGTATCTTGCTCTTGACTAAAGGACAAACGCATTTGCACTGAAAATAAAACCAGTTCAAATCTTGCGAGGGTTTTTCTCGGAATGATCAAAGAAAACAGAAATTGTCCCTAGAGATTTTTGAATCTTTTTTTTATGTGTGGGAGTTTTGTGATCGTTATAGCTCACATCAAATATCGAAATAAAAGAGAACTGCATCTTGCTTTGTCATTTTGTCGTCTATTGGGAGAAAGCCTTCACTTAATTCTGCCCAATGGTCGCTTATTGCTCCATTCGGAGTATTACTTTGTATGTATGGTCGACAGATTCAACCTGCTTACGATACAATAATCACAGTGAGCGGCTCTCTAATTAACCGTCTCTTGGGGGATTTCTATGTAATTCCCTCCCTTTTGTTATCGTGGCACCGATATTGTTACTGTAGTTGCGAGAAGTATCGTCATCGCATCACGGGTCTTCCTTAGTTCTCTTTCCTCCTCAATAAGGGCCATCCCCTGCTTATTTCCTCAGTTATTGTCCATTCATGACTTGCTGATACTCAAGAAGGAGGACTAGAATGGGGTCTGTGAATGAGAGTAGGAAGACGGAATGGGGGTATTTTCCATCGTCTCCGACCATGTTTCCGGGTTTCCGTTTCTACGTCTCCTCTACGTGTCCAATTGACAAGTTCTTGTTGACAATACGAGATAGCATTCGAAATGAGGGAGTCATATTCTTCCTTCAATTATTGCTCCGTTCGTTTCCCACAGTCTCCACACCCGAGAGCGCTCAGTGTAAACAGCCATATGAGCCGGATTCCAGCCTTTTCACTCGAAATATTTAAGAAAAAATCGAAGAGTACTTTGGCACTTACGCTGAAAGCCAACACCTGTCCTCAAATTGATCATTCTCCGCCAATTTGTAACCGAAGCGGTTCCAGAAGTTTTCGACACCACAACATTAGCAAGTCTCTTCTCTTCCATAGGGGGCGGATCGCATTTCATTTCTCCCCTCTTCCTCCCCTTCCTCCGTCCACGAAACTCCTCCTACCAGAGTGTTTCTACGCCCATTTCCCTGCCACTCCTTAGTCCAGTGCGAATATTCTCAGAAAATCCCATTTCGAGAGCTCTCAAGGGTGAAATTTCAAGCAGTGCTTTGCTTCAAACTCTCGGAAGTGTGCGAGGAGGAGTTATGCGTGAATTTCGACGAGCGCATTGACTACTGAGACCTTAGACGTTTTTGTTTGATTTAGCGCCTTCTCATACTCTCACTAGACTCTGCTTCAATATTCCTGACCTTGGGCGCTTCCCATGGATCCACAAATCCATTTCCTCTGTATTGGAAGAGTGTGGTTATTGTGGTCTGCTGTCTGCCTGAATACCATGCATTTCTCTCATTGTCCCACTCTCAATGCCTCTTCCTCCTTTCCAATTCTTTACCGTTCTTCGCTTCCGAAAACCACCAAAGCGTGTCGTTTCTTTCCTTTCCGGCCTTTCTGAAATTGCCAGGAA
>LS556107.1:102281-114239 GCA_900490775.1 Pristionchus maxplancki
CCCCGTGCGCTCTCTGCGGGAAGGAGGAATACAGTAATTGCATCTCCTATTTGACTGTCGCTCCCGTGTAAACACGCCATCTAAAAGGTCGGGTCTCCTTCGCGATTCGCTGCCGTATATCCGATTTACTGGGAACGAATTGGGCGATGTCTGGACTGTCTTCCAGTTATACCGAGTAAATATCCAACCGTCCGTTAATGGTCGAAGAATCGCGAAATTGCGATCCAAAGAGCGGTTGAAGTTTGCTCAATATTGGGACGGACGACAAGGGCTCGACGTCCTCGATTATCGCTTCTCTGTTCCCTCCCGAGGGCAGAATTTGTCATCTTGCCGCTCCCTTTGATGCTTTTTGCTGATGGGCGGGGAACTCCAGAACAGCCTATGCCCACTAAAGACTCGTTCGAATGTTGGTCGATTGTTGTGGATCTCCGGTGTTGGAATTGCCACACAATTCTTCGTTTTTCGAACTTTGGGATATTGTCCCTCCCCCTCTCTTCTCTTCCCATTTCATCCATAGATTAGTAGTCGACAACGACGCCATTCCTCTGGTGATTCACACTCACTTCCGCCTACTTTCCCTGACCAGACCCACTTATTAAAGACCAAACTTAGCCCAGACTTGTTTTGAATTCCTGTCCCCACCCGCGCACCCACTAATTTGCAAATTCTAGACTTGAACTCTTAGTCCCACACGGTAAATGTGGCCAAAATTAGACACTGTCCCGCGCTTCGGAATTTCAAATACCCCGCAATTTACAAGCATTCACACAGTCTCCTCTCCACCCACAGTGCTCCTCTCCTTCTCGAATTCACACGTAGCCTAACTCCTCCTCCGCCGGAAATCTCGACCGTCTCGAACATTTTTCTCCCTGAAAGCACGTCTGGGTCTATTTCGAGGAGGTCTTGGGTGTGGGTTCCCCTCGATTCGACGGGGCTCATCGCCTATGCACCCCGTGGCTGCGTCATCGGCATATCTGCACGAATCTCTCCCTGTTTTCGCCTGAGAGGGTACTCTGGCCCTCTAAGACGATCTCCGATTCTCCGTGTGTCCTCAGACGCTGCGGACTGTCTCTCCGATTCAGTCTAGCTCGCTTGATTGACTTCCCTGCTGTCTGCAGATGTCTCACTCCAATTCTCCCCTACCCCAAGGTCACACCAGTCAGATACTGTAGTCTCTGCTCCCAGACTTGACTCCCTTTCGCACGGTAGTCTGTGTGAATCGAGCTTGCTTATTATCGCAAGGAGGGATCCCACTCATGGGAAATGCGATGTTTTGGGCGCCGTCTGGTGAGCGATGCTCTATAGCAAATTAGCTCATTCTGCGATGAAAGTGATGTATAGCAGCCACGCCATGTTGACTGTCTGCGACAATTATTATTTCATCGACGAATGGAAATCATGAGCTTACGAGAACCACAACATTTCCTCCCACGAGGTCAGAGCGATTAATTACGTCGCTAAGCCGATGATTGGGGGATAATATTGGGAACATGTGCGCTATCTTGTTCCTCTTCCTCTTTGGGGGCTCTCACTTGCACTCGGAATGCGCTAAATATCCAGAAAGATTCTCCCTTCTCCATTGCACCTGACTAAATTATCGCCAGTTGTGTCTCTGACTATGAATAAGATCCAGATTGGCCTTCCAAGTATGGCGTCTACGCTCTCAACCTTTACTTCCCGATCGCGAAATTGTTTGTAATGATAATGATTATTTACTTGCAGCGGGATGCATCATTCCAACTTCACGAAGATCATGTCGGAATTGATTGCGTCCAAAATTGATGAGAGAGAGAACTCATTCAACAATGGATGCAGGGAGCGACGAGCGGTCAGTACAAAGATCACGATTTCTTCTAAATAAGTCTATTTTTCTAACTACACTTTTGTTCTTCATGCACATAAAATTGCCGCACTTCCGTACACGACACCCCTTCAAACATTTAGACGAGGAAAACAAGCGGTTTAAATTGCGATGTTATTCGGTTCAGCAGAATAACACCTCCATTTTCTTAAACCACCGCAACCACGTCTCACTTGAGTGCAGTCACTAATTGAAATTTTTTTGCAGAACACCAAATTAGATTACAAAAGTACGAGAACTAAAAAGATTGCAGGTGGAGTGCGAGGACAACGCTTTCCACATCGCTCTCATGGGATACGGCTTCATCCCGATTCTCTTCCTCGCTGTTGTAAGCACTCGTTCCTGATCAGCCTAGATACACGATTTGTGACGTCACTAGCGAAAGGCTAATGACGCCAAGTCGGTCGGGATTCATGAATACAATCGGAGCCAGGCTCGAAAAGAAGGCGATTGTAGCGGGAAGTGTGACGCAAGAGATGTGTTGTAGTAGAAGGACTTCCCACTTGCTTTTTGGACACTTTTGCGCCCTGGAGCGTGCAACAATACGCGTAGACCACTACGGGTTCAAACTAAAGTCACAACTCGACAGCTAATAATGATGCAATCCGCAGGTCGGAAACGCCCTCAATGTGATGATCTACAGTGCGAATCAGATGAAGCATTTCCTCGCCATTCGCATGCTCTGCGTCCGACTGGTGAGCAGTGAACATTGCAGTTTGAGGGAACTGGTGTACCGTGAACTCCACTATTTGCGCATCGCACATCAATATCCGTTGTACACGTTCATGTTGGCCGGTCACGGGCTGTTTTGACCAAGTTCAATATTTGCGAGGGGCAATTCGAGTTTGATGAGTCCTTCCATCCTGTCTGCCAATGAGGAATTCGTGCTAGAATCATGTTGAACTTTGCGCTCGCGATTCAGAAATTTGAGACAATGCAGTGTTCAGCGTCTAGGATTGCAAGGGTCTTAGAATAGAATGAGTGGGTGAAATAGTTTTAATAATAACAATAATAATAACAACAATAATAATTCAGGCAATCAACACTCTGGCCGTTCTCTGCCTTCTTCCTTCCGCCCTTCGAATGCTCCATGTGTGGGAACACTTCAGCGACTTCGATGAGGTCAGATTATATTTTGAATGTTTTAATTAATTTAATATTTTAGAACTACTACTGGAAGTACTACAAGTGGCAGTTGTTCGGTGGGAATGCGCTCGGATTCTGTTCGATGTGGTAAGCAGCATTCTCTAGACAGTGATTTTCAATAAAATAACTTGCAGGCTAACAGTGCTGATGACACTGGAGTGTTTCGTGCACATCTTCCATCCCATTCGGTGAGTTCAAAAACGAAAAAAATCTTTCAATTTTTTACGCATTTCATTCCAGATCGAAGCAGATCTGCACGATGCGCAACCTCTGGATCGTCGGTGCTTTCATATTTGCATTCGGTAAATAGTTTAATTATTTAATTATTAATAAAAATTAAATTTCAGGAAGTCTCCTAGCCGCCATCTACCCCGCCAATCGCCATGCCTCCGTCAATATCGATAATTGCGGGAAATTCGTGACGATCGACTCGCACAATAGTGAGTGATTTGTTTGTTTCATTTTTTATTTCCCTATTTCCAGCTCCGTACTGGACGCTTCTCGAGCACGCGCACACTATTGCAACGCTATTCATCGCGTTGCTGATCCCGATTGTCTCCATGGTAATAAACAATAAAAAGATAATTAATTAAATAAATAATTCAGATCTTCATGTGCTTTCGCATTGTGCGTCGCATCAATCGTGACAACCACATTGAGACGAACTCGTCGAAGCGGCATTTCAAGTGAGTTGCATCCAGTGAAAATATGTTTCATCTGCATGGTGAAATCAACGATTAAGAAGGAGAGATGCAAGCAATCAAATAAAAGCTTTTTTTTAGTGCTGAGAAGCGCTGTGTCACGCGCATCACACTCATCACAACTCTTCTACAGGTGAGATAACAAAACAAAAATAAAAAAATGAGAATTCTTTTCAGTTAATGGAAGTTCCCTCTGTGATCGTCTTCTGCAAGTACTCGCTGCAAGGACCAGACGGAGCGAATGTGAGATAATTAGAGACTAATTAGTACTAATTAATTAACTAATCATTAATTATTTCAGGACTGCACCCTGCACACTCTGTGTCTCTTCCTCGGTCTCTGCAACATGTCCCTTTCCTTCTTCGTCTACTTCATTTTCTCGCCCAAGTTCCGATCTATGGTCACCGAGTAAGTTTTAACATGTATTTTATTTATTTTAAAGGCTTCGTAGGATCTTTGCCTGTTCTCACGAATTCTCACGTGGGCTGGGATGAAGACAACACATTATTTTCGGGCAATAATGAGCTAATTTCAGTCGCTGGATATCGTTCTCCGAGAAGGTTCTTCCCATGTGGTGTGTAGTCAACTTCCTGCGTCCCAACACCCCGAATACGCAGAAAATGAGTAAGTTTCGAAACAGCGAATCACAAAACTCGAAATAATACTCCGTCATTTGTAGAGCTGACTCTGCTGTACCAGAACGGCGAGATCCAGACGGACTACACCACCCGAGGTACGACTGCTGAGGATACCTTCCTGTGATCTACCTGAGACTTCCATGACCTACCTGTTACCCGCTGTACCTTAGCTACTCTCTAGACATTCCACCTCCAATCCGGTCTCTGCATCAATCGGGCGCACTTCTTCGTTGCTAATTACCCCCTATTCGCTATTCGCCGGTTCTCATCTCACGGCTCTTATCCACGCAGAATTATCCTCGACCCATCTCGATCTCACCTCGTCAATACTATTGTCTCCCGTGCTCTCGTCCTCTTCTTCTCCCACTAATAACCCTGTCCCATATCCGCTAGGAAACGTCTACTACACGCAATCCCGCATCGGGAGATGAGGCCAAAGGCTCCGCGGGCTCATTTATTTATTCCCCTACGGCACTACTTTACACCCTCGCGCGTGACCCGTCTGTTCATTCGTTCACTATTCGAGATTCATTTTAACCGCCGGGGAATCTAAAGTAGTGTTGAGTAGGGAGCTGAGCCCTTTTCTCCTTCTTTCTCTTGGTTCAATTCTGGCACCAAATCTTCTCACCAGTACTCTCCGTTCCACACCCCGCTGTGAAACTGTAATGTGATCTCTATGTGGCAATAAAGATTATTAATAATAATTAGTAATCGATATTTATCTCAAGCGGAAGCGAATCGATAATGATTGCGTGTGCGCAACGAGGAACTCGTAGTTTGGTCGAAAGCGTGAGGGATGAATGGAGGAATCAATTGGAAAACGAATAATGCTCAGAGAAATTGAATTGCACAATGAAAATATGTGATGGAATACGAAATATTTGCTGAGTTCATTCTTGAAGACAGGAACACGTTTCTTCGAGAAAATATGAGATCAGATGAATGATCTCCGCACCTGAAGGAATTGAGCACCGGGGACTACGAAAATGGCATGCGAAATAGTTGAATACAATTATGAGAACCATGAATGAATCTACTCCAAAATTCCCAAACGAGTACAAGATTGATTCTACGATGAAGCACAGTGATCTACAGTAGCTGCTCCCTCAATTCGGGCATTGGTTCCCATGCGGCACGAAGGAAGATTCCGAGGGCAGCGAGATTGAATGCTTCGAAGAGAAAGAGGAAAAAGTAGTCGAATCGAGCGAACACTGTCGCCCATTGCTCCTCGATCTGAAAATGACAAGTATTTATTGTCAGCAACGACGGCCGAATTGGCAATGACATCAAGATGAAGTTCTCGATTAGACCAATCGTTGAAACATATTTCATTCACAAGCCAGAGACAACATTACAAAATATTTCATACCTCGCGATGTTTCATCCTCGCTTCTTCCTTTAATCGGAATGCTCGTTGCGTTTCGAGAATTTCCTCAAGCAGTGAGTGAATCGCGCCGAGTTCAGGCACTTTGAACCTGAATGAATTCATTTTTATATTTTAAAATATTTGAAAAAATAATAAAATGAAATTCAACTCACTTGATCTTCTCCTGCACTTCGGCCACATTGTTGTTGCATCGAGAGTAGGCGACGCGAACGAGGCGACCGCCCTGGAGAATGAGAGAGTGAGGAAGGGAATGAGTTTCACGATTGAGTGAAGAATGCTTTCAAAAGAAATCCTCACCTTCTTCTCCATCCTTTTCATCCACAGGAAGGAGAGCGTCGAGCGGGAGGGCGGTTGGCCTAAAATTGTCAATTTGTTTAGTGGTATTCTTAGTTCGCCTTTTGCTAAAAAAAGGTAAAGTGAGCTCACCTCTCGTGATGTACTCCCTCGTAATGGCAAGGAACGCCATTGAAATGGCCACTGCCACAGCACAGAGACAGATGACAATGAGGATGTAGTAGCCTGCAGATCGAATTTATTAATCCCATTACATTTTGTCCCATTTATGCATTTAAAAAAGCCTGAAAAATTCTTACCTAGTAATGGTATGACGTTACTCTTCGGCATTGCTCCAGCAACGATTCCCAGCAGCACAGTCATGGCCAGGAGAGAGCCGAGACCGAGTGAGACCTGAAATTATGAATTGATATTCTGTGAAGCCGTCTCTTCATTCTAGGGAAATCGAGATTGGGGGAATTAAGTGGAGTGAAGAGACGGTGATCTACTTGACAGATGATTCTAATGCGAGATCACGATCCCTTCACTCACTTTGCCTGTTTGCGTGCGGCCATTGTCGTGAATTCGCTAAAATTCATTTCTATGCCAGTTATGAGAATGTGAAACTGTTTTCATCGTGGCGCGTTTAATTGTGCGCCTTTATTTCATTTTCTTTCATCCCTCACCTTTTCACTCCTCGGTCCATCGTTGCTGGCGGGCGAGAATATTCCCAGAATGGAGAGGGCCGAGATGAGGAAAGTGGGAGCGACGATCACAGTCAGATAGTAGACCGGACGACGTTGCATGTGGAAGATGTAGTGCACCTGAGCATTGTTGTTGCTTTTAGTTTGTTGTTGTTGTTTTATGGTGAGTTTTCAATATATTTTGAAGATTCAGCTGTTGATTCACTTCCGCTTTTTGCTCTTGAAAATAGAACGCCTGAAGGGTCTTCTCCAGGCGAGAATAACAGTGGGATCTCTGCTCGAAATAAGCGCCTGCGTCAGAAGTCTTTCTTGCATGGTATTTCCTCATGAATCGCACTCTAACTAGGTTGGTTTCGCCTACGCGTCATGGGAGCTTATTTTCGAATTAGATCCCACCTCTATCCTATATTCATCCTCCTCTCTGAATTCCATCTGTCGCACCGTCACGTTGAAGAGTAGCCATTCGGCGTTGCCCTGCAAACAGGCAATTTATGATGATTATATTTTCTGGAGAACATGACCTCGCGTCAGCTACTAAACCATTCATTGAAGTAGTCCATTTTTAGTCATTATTTGAGTGCATTCAATGCTGGTCACAATCAACGGCCTTTTCACTCACGGCAAAATAAGAATCGGCAGGTGGCTGACTCGACGCGGCCATCATCTCTTGCACGGTGAGGAGAGGAGAAGCGAGGGCCACGGCGCAGAACTGAGATTGAGTATTACGAAAGTCATGAATTAACGATATTACCTGCACATCAAAGGGGAAGTTCTCGATGGACAGTCGACAGATACACGAGACGTGTTGTGGAAGGTTCGCCTTGACGAGACCATCCGAGTAGACCTGAAATATTTATTCCACCATTGTCCCTTGTCTTTCAATGTCTAGACACCAACTTGTTGTTCCTCAACTTTAAAATTTCACCATTGTCCAATATTTCTCACTTTCAACCCCTGACTGTTTTCTATTTCCGCTCTGGCGTTTCTCAGAAGCCCCTTCTGGTCTTTGTGCCGCGGGAAGCCCTTTCAACGGAGACCCCGGCCGACCGAACACAGATGCCTGTTTACGGCACGTTTTCAATGGCGGCGACGCGTCGGCCCCCATGAAAGGGGGCGAAAGAGTGTGGGAAACGAGGAGGGTGCTCAAGGTTTCTGTTGTGGCGCGCCACTGGCCACTCCATTCGCCCTTCCACTTCGTCGCCCCGTGCTCCTCCTTTTGGGAGAACAACAACTTATTCGATTAGAGAAGTGCACGCGAATTCGTCCGTTTTTCCAGTAGAACTCCCTCTAATTTTGCTGTTTTGCTCGCTCCAGACGACCCCGAGTGATTAATGGAGATGGAGGGACCACGCGCTTAAGAGATTAGTTTCTACGACGAGTCAGGGAAACAATGCTCGTCACTACTGCAATCGTAGACTTGGCAGGAAAACTATTCAGACCATTTACAAATTTCTAATAGGATGCACCCAATCTTTCCTGGCTCCTGGATTGGTTCCGAGAACCGAATGCGCCCAAGAAAAACAGTGAACTGCCCAATGAAACCGACCAGAGACCGGCGGTGTAATCGAAAATTCGGTGTTTTCATAGATTCAATTACATGTAGGAGTGAGTGCTCCGAGGGAGATGAAATGAGTTAATGCTCTCACCCGAACATCAGCTCTGTTGCTAGTGAGCATTTCTTTCGTCTCCAGTGAATTGTACACGAACATCTTCGGGAGCCAAACGAGCGATTGAGGAACGATGACCTGGAAATAATTATTGGTTGCAACGTTTCTCCGAAACTACAAAACTTTCTAGTTTGACTATTCTGAGGATCTCAGTCACACTTCCTCTAATTATGATACTGTGAATTGCCTTTGTGTACATCAAAATTACTTCTTGGGATGACATTTGCAGTATGTAGATAGTGGAGTCTCGGATTCGCTATAATTCTTTCTCACTATAAACTTACAAGCAATCAAGTTCAGAAATAGCTAAGATATCTCACGAGGAGGAAGTAGAAAAGTGCGGGAGCGCGGACTCGAAACTCAGTCTCTCTTGCATTCATAAGTAACTACTCAAGTAAGCAACCACAAATCGGACATCCTAAATTATTTCGATTTCTATCAAAAATAAAAGAATTGTCTTAGGGATCTATTTGTGTTCATGAATTCCTTGGCTATTCATGGAAGTCACCACAGTTCGTTAGACAGCATTGACTTTGAAGTGATGGTCTTCGGATCTCTTGTAGGACACTGTTTCCCTTCGACCGTCTATTTCTTTGGCTAGACTTCCAAGTTTTTTTTTCGTATTTATACACTACCATTCAGTATTTTCTTATAAAGCACGCAAGATCAAAGGATGCAAGATCCTTCGATGTCTCAGTGTCAACTCCCTCGCAAACAGGAAAGAGAATCACATGGGAGATGAGAGTCCTACGCTAATTATCTACATCCGTTTCACCCACGAAAAAGATTTTTGATTGTCTTCTCACAATTTGACAAAGATGTCACAAGTCCAGGAAGTGCGCATAAGGGGAAGAGAATGAATCAAACCCAACTCTTACTGTCTTGTTATTAATTCTACGTCAAAAGAGTGCACTGTCCTCGCAGGTGCGATGGTTCTCATTGAAAGCAAGGTAAATGCGGAGAACAGGGATTCAACATATTTTTCATTCTTTTGACCGTGTAAGGAATATTCAAACAGTGTGCGAAATGAGGACGGACTGTGCTTCTTTTTGTGCTGAAAGAACAAGGAAAGTGCTGAAGAAACCGTACAAAATAGTGATAATAATACCTGATTCTGTCCTCGATAGAAGCTCGGATTCCATGTCAATCTCTTATCGTACCATCGCTGAGTGTGCGAGATGACAAACGCTGCCAGCTGCTCGTTTTCGCGCTGGAAATAGTTGTTTTGAACCGGAAGTCAAAACAAAAACACAACAACAACCTTACCAGTTCGATGAGAATGCCCAGGACGACAGTCATGTTGATGACGACGGGTCCATTGGAGAAGGGAAGGACTCGAGCGTCGTAGTTTGCGAAGAGATCGCGGAGGATTAGAGAAGTTTCGTTGTCTGGAAATTTGATCATTTTTTCGCAATTCCGTTAATCTTTAGGTCTTCGAAGGTTCTCTGTTTATCTTTTCACGTTTGTTTCTCATCACCTCCAATGTTGCAAATGGACACTGACGGGAGCAAAGGAGAAAAGAGGAAGTTCCTGATATTTATGGCGCCTCTTTTCTAGGAAGGGCGAAGGACCAATGGGCGAAGTAAATAAGTTGACGAACTGTCGTATTGTTCTCAACCTTATTTTGAGCGAAAGTGTACAATAGATGTGCATGTCTGTGAGGAAAATCGACCTTGAGTGGTCTCGGACAGTTCCTTATTCCCCTTGGATGGAGCCACTCTATCTCTACGGTCTATCGTTCTCGGGTCTGTGAACACGCAAGTCTCTTTCTCAACAACAGCCTCTTCGAGTAGCTTCTTAGTTGGATAACAACTTCCGCCATTAGCGAGTCCGTTCTTCGAAGGTGCTGTTGTGGGGTTGTTTCTAGTCTCGTGAGACAGTAAAACAGATGGACAATATTCCAAGAATGATAAGACAGGTGAAAATCGGAAAGCGAGCTTACATCGAGGTTCGAAGCCGGCGACCAATGTGTGTAGGGCACTGATGACTGTGATCAATCGGAGCAGGAGTCGAGGCTTCATCTAGGATGTTTATTGATAAAGACAAAGAACGATGGGGAGATCATGTGAAAAAGGAGCGACAAGTCTTGCAACTCTTCATTCTCTGAGTCAGCGCGGGGGTCGAACGAAGCGACGCGTGAACAATTCGTCTTCCATGGATAGAACAATGGGAAATATGAGAAGGTGGAACACGTTTCAGCAGTCTTTTTGACCTTTTATGAGTGGAAGACTTGAAGAAAGACACTATAACTTAGGCATAATCCCTCCCAAGTTGGCTCATCTCATTCCGAGTAAAACGAACACTGCTATGCTACAAACGGTCTGATTGTGAGATTCATGAGAGAATAAGGAGTTGGTAAGCAATAAACATCAATCAGCGCCAATTCACAAGGAAGTATCGTCGATCATCGAGAGTCGTGACGGAGATTCCCCTCCCACGAACTATGAATGCCGCGCAACTGCGATGTATCAATGGAGAAGACTCTTCCTTTCTCTTCACGAGACCGTGAGAATGAGGGTGTGCTCACTGTGTCTTCTGCTTTTTTCCCGACCGAATTTTAAATTTATTTCTCAGATATTTGAATAGAATTGTAGCGCAAAAAGAATCAAAGTGCGAGTCTGGCATATGACTGAGGATAGTGTCGAAAGAATGTTTTCATATGGAAGAGGAAAGATCTGAGGAAGGCGAAAGGCGTGAATTGCCTTTCCAACGCTCGAATTCATCCAAGGAGAAGAAGGGATGTGGAAATTGAAGATCTACGACTGTCGCTGCTGAAATCGTACTGCACTGAAGAGTTCAGCTGCGAAATACTGCTGCTTGTCAATTTCTTACGCGCTAGATTGCAGGTTTCTGATCACAAGCTGATTCCTACAACCAGAAAAAAGACAGGTGAACAGATACCAGGAATACGCGACATTAGGGATACAAAGTATGAAGCACGATACAATCAACATTTACAACAATGCGTCCGCAAAGAAAAAGTTAGCGAAGAACCTAAAGACTCCCGTCATTTTCACTCAATTAGTTCCCTGTTCCAGCCAGGTGGAAAGAAGTTTCGTCTCCCGCACAGAAAGAAAGTAGTTCCTTATCCCCAAGTCCTTCCGCCAACCAAAAGTCGGCCCGAATCCTTCCAAACTGCCATAAGAAATGGATTAATGCTGTCGGCGGCCGACTTTACTGCATGGGGTCCAATCCCTTCCGAGAGGACGGATCGGAGAGGTTTTTAGATGCAGAGAAGCACCCTCCAGAGACAGAAACAGGAAGAACGATGGAGTAAGAGGCCAAAGTGAATAAAGTGAGTGGCCCCCACATAGTAGTGGCTCAACCTCCTTCTCAGAGAGTAAGCGGCCCTTAGACGGGGATGAGGCTTGTGGAGCTAATACGATTCACTCAGAAGAAACCCATTGAGGGGAGCCGAAAACGGGATGGGATTCCTAAAACGGGACTGAGACTCAGATCTGCGTTGTTGCTTTGTTGGGGACAAATGGATGTTGATCTACACTCCTATTCTTAGACAAACAAACAGTGAGTAAACGCGACATCGATGCTTACTGTACATGATCAATGGGAGAACAGGCTAT
>LS559872.1:29803-43353 GCA_900490775.1 Pristionchus maxplancki
CGATGAGTCATCCATGATTTGTCAAAGAACCGATTTTTAAAACGCCTTTTTAAAAAAAAGTCAGTTTGCGATTCCCGGGGTACGGTATTTTTGGTTACGGTAAGTCAGTGGAGTACAGTAACACACTTTGGTATACGGTACTTGGGGTCGACCCCCGACCCATTTTGGACCATGACCCCCTATACATGGTAGGGGGGGGGGGTGACTGCTCGAGCAGTCACCCCCCCGGGAGTGTCGTGGGCAACTATGCGTCAGAGTTAAAACGGAACCCCAGAATTGATGGTAAAAATAACTCATACCTTGTGGTTTTCTGGTGAAAAATGACATACCTTGTTGTTTTCAATGAAAAGATGACCAAAATAACTCATACCTCTATGTTTTTGGCTCGATTTTTTGTCTAACCTTGTTATTTTTTGATGCCCTCTTTCTACCCTTTTTAACTCAGCCGTTCAAAGACTCAACACTCTCATGCCAAATTCCCATTTTTCACAATGCATTTCAGCCCACAGCCCCTTCCCTTCAACTAACCGGACTAACTAATTAATTAGCACTAATTAATGCGCCTTAATTAACGCTAATTAACACTAATTACCGGGCGACTCCTGCAGCTTGATGATCTGCTTGTCCAGGTACATGCTCCTATTGTGCACCAGCGAGAACGAGTACGTGTTCGAGCAGTTCGGGCACACGGACGGCTCCTCGATGCGGCCGTGGTCCACCTGAAGAGAGGTTACGGTAGATATCGATCGATAACACTGCCTACCGTAATCGATCAATACCATTTATCCTACCGTACACCCTGAAAGGAGGTTACGGAATGCATTAATCGATATTCCCATGTAATCATTCAATACAATGACTGAATGACTCGAGCTTGGATAAAGGGATGCTCAAATAATGACTTGGCACTTTCGAGTTCCACCCATTATTGATACTCATCGCAGATCGTTCATTGGCAATCAATCCCACCGTATCTCTCGCCTACCGTATCCCTATCCCTACCGTATCCAATCAACAACTACCGTACCTCATTCTCGACCGCGTGGTGGCACTGCGTGCAGCGGAAGAAGCCCTGCCGCATCTCGGGGATCAGCATCGACGTGCGCGTCACCATTCCCGTGATCGTGATCAGCTGGTCGATGTCTACAAAGGGTATGGTAGGGTTACGGTATCTGGTCAATCGATAACTGATCGATAATCGTCGGGATTACGGTAAGAGATTATCGATTCGCTGCTCACCTCCGGGGTTGAGGCTGCGCATGTTGCGCGTCTTGTCCGCGTTGAAGGGCCGCAGCTCGATCGGCGTCGACAGCTTGCTGCAATTTGGCTAATTAATTAAACTAATTACCTAATTAATGTTTTTAATTGAAATGCCATTCAATCATTTCCAATAGTAATCTGAATTATTTTCGCAAATCCATTCATCATAAATCAGCAAACGACTCCCTCCGAATTGACATCCTTTCAACGAAACCCAAATCAATTAACCACAAATCGTCCTCTGCACTCATCCCAGATGCTACACTATTACTACCATATTTACTTAATTTGTTTGCCTTTTTTCGAGCGCACTCACATCAGCAAAGATCTCCCGGTTCCTTAGTATTCGACTATTCTATGAAACCCCTCACTCACCGCTGGAACTTCTCCAGGTAGATCTCGTTCGTGGTCATGTCCAGGTACGGGATCACCTCAGCCGGGTACGCGATGATCTTGCCTGTAATTATAAATTAGACTAATTAAGTAATTAGCTTAATTAATTAATTAACGTACGGTAGAGCGGCTCGGAGAAGTGCTTGATGTGCGCCAAGTTCACGTTGAGGATCGGGATCTGCAATGAGTATAATTAATAATCATTTCGAAACTATGATGATCCACGTTTCACCAATTCCTCTACTTCGCAATGAGCGCTGAGGGTGACAACAACAGAAGCCTAATAAAAATAAATAAAATGAAGAGATCACGGAATGCTAGACATAATCAACAGGAAACACCACTGTTCGGATCGTTTCAAACCCGGAGGATCATGTTTCACCCATTCCTCAACTATCTCCTCGTTCCCTACCAGTAATGGATAGCACTTCTCGACGAAATAATCCAAAAGAATACCATTACTTTCCGGCTCGGGTATCCATCTTTTCGAAACCCGATTGATCCCTATATCACCCACTACTCAAACAGCCACAATCTTAGTGATGCACGGTAATTCTTCATCCAGTATGTCAATCAAAATATTTTCGGCAATTTCTTCATCCTCTCGAAGCCCAATTCACTAATGATTCACCCATTCCTCAAATATATCTCCCCATAGGCAAACACAATTTCAACAACTGTTCGCATTTCGAAACCATCTCGAACCCGGTTCTCCTATGCATCAACCCCTCACCTCCGTCTGGTCGATCTCGTACAGCTTCTCGAGGTAGAACGGCACCGTCGTGTCCACCTTAATGAATTAATTAGGCTAATTAATAATTCCATAATTAGCCAATAATCAGGATATTCATTGTCCTTATCCTTGACTCCGCCCCCTTTCTCTAACCCGGAGCGTCTAGCCCGCACCCTCACCTCCTGTCTCCTCTCGCTCGGCAGATGCAGCATGGCCTCATCCTCGTCGAGGTCCGACGCCTTCCACGTGTTCACGAAGTCGCGGAACGCCCTGCATTATTTAATTAGTTAAATATTATTCCCGGCTTTCTATAATTGAACATTGCTTTTATTGTTGTATATTTCACTATTATTGAGAGGGTTTGGAATGCCTCAGTCATGTAACCATGGTGAGGCACGAATAAACCTTTGCGACTGCATCTATCTTTTTTCCGACCATTCAATTTTGCGCGCCACGAATTCTTCATAGCTGGTCCTATTTGCGGAAATTGATATACCGAAAACTCTTTCCGGATTCTAATCAAACACAAAAAATATATAAATATATCGATTGCATCTAGCAACAGCAACGTTTCCCGCACCCTGCACTTTCACGCGCCGTATGTTCTACTTAGCTGGTACTTCTCGCGAAATACCGATATGTCGTTGAATGGTCTTGGATACGAATTTTAATCATGTAATATCAAAACCAGTCCATATAATACTCAAGCAACTCCACTGACTCCCTACTCTATCCGGACAGCCCGAGAGAGCGCGTTAAATCGAGAGAGTCAGACACCTCTCTCTCTCCAAATTCCTAGTTTAAAACTCATCGACGACGAAAGAAAATTATGGCATGTGATAGAAATTGCGCATTCCCTTACTAAAATCCCTTATCAACCTTTTTGTTTCAGCAAAAGGGGCTTGGCTCGAGGGGGCGGGGTTTAATTTCGAAAATAATCTCTCGACGACTCACTTCTGGACATCGACGACGCAGATGCGCGTGCCCCAGATGTAGACGCGCGCCTCGTCGTCCATCGCGAGGTCGTCCTGACATTATTTCATTTAATAATGAATTTGCTTAATTTTAAATCGTTAATAATCCTGCAATGCGATGCAAAACTGCGATGGCTTGCGAAGGGTGAGATGAGACAGGAGTGTCAATGTTTCACAGTTACTAGGAATGCCGCCCTGCCTTCCCACCCTAATCGTACGGGTCGTACCCTGAATAAAAACAATACAAACTCTAGATGATTAGCTGGTTACTCTCAGTTCCACGTCTAATCTATAGGCACTAGACAACATGGGCCGTGGTGTACATAACATTGATAGGGATATGAGACAGAGGCAAATGACAAGCTGGTTTGTGTTTCAACAAAGCAACAAGTACCTCCATATTCAGCCTGATCGTCCTCTGGTTCCTCTCCGGGCGGAGGTCGTCCCTGCCGTGGCCGACGGACGACGTCGCTCCTCCTCTCGACTGCGACACCGAGCTCTCCGAGTAGCCCATCTCCGAGCCGTACGCCATGCCGGAGGCTGCAAAGAGGGATGATTTGCTGATTGATTAGTAATTAATCAGCAGTAATTAGTGGCAAAGATACAACCGCGCGCTCTCACATAGTTTGTCTAATCGCGAGAAAAGAGAGAGCGTACACTCATGAATCGAGTATTAGGGAAAGACATGGGAATGTAGCGCTTCATTGCTGTTTCAAAGGAAAGACTGCTCATAGACTTTAGTGAAGCCAAGTCGACTCGAATTCGAAAGTATCGTTGTAAAAACAAACCACTGCGCAGTCCATCGCCCTCCGACGTGAGCGGACGCAGCGCAGATGACTCGCTACCTGGAAATCAATCAATATAACCAACAATACTCAAAAATTAGAGGTCAAAATCTTGATTTGAATGGCAAAAACTTACGCTGGGACGAGCCCATGGCCTGAGAACTGCCTTCGGACGCCATACTGAGGTCACCTGCAAGCGATCGATAATCGATAATAAAATTAATTTTTGAAAAAGCAGTAAACTTGAAAACAGCCGAAACGAGAAAATGCGCGAAATTTTGGCGCGACTCGAAATTGAACCGAATTTTCCCGCGCAGATTTAAACTACGGTAGATTGTGATTGGGTGCTGGCGGCGTGTCAAGGTTATTAATTCGCCGATCGTTCTTTGGAATATTTAATTTTTGAATAACATTATTATTTTCTCGTTATTGCAGATGCACGTCCGTTCATCAATATTTCAAGTAGATCCTTTCAAATGAGGCTTTGCCGTTACAAAAATAAATTCGAAGTTTGTATCCCGGTTTAAAATTCAAAGGACAAGCACCAGCTGCTGTACAAGCGTGTAATATAACGTGATCTCGCAGGTAGCAAATCGAAGCAGGTAAAACACGATTTCGAATAGAATACGCGGTTGAGGACGTCTTTCAAGACCGATTCTCATAAAAACAAATGCCTCCAGAGTGATAACATCGGAAATCGTATGAGAATTTCTCCTGTATTCATACTTCAACAACACATGTCTCCATTCAAGCTATTTATCTTGATATGGTCAGGAACTACAGTTAAATACGGGCGGCAAAAGACGCATTCGGCCCTCACAGTTAGCAAAATTACAGTAGTTAGCAAAAACATTTTTCGTACAATAGCGTGAGTAACAATACGATACGGGGGATCTACAGTATACAAGAACAGTATGAACCGTGGTGTGGGATGTGGTGTGCAGTGGAAATCGTCGGCTACTTGGGTGCAGGGGGTCCATTGGAGGCGCTCGCTCGTCTTTGACCACTGTAGGGGACCATTCCCATCCTCATGTTCGAGTTGCGGGACCGAGCAGCGGAGGAGAGGCGACGCATCTGCCAACAATCGATATTTACTACCGAAACCAATCGATAATACTGAACAACCGCATCCCAACTACCGTACACCTGAGCTACTGTAATCCCCTGATACCGTACATGCTTGTCGAAGCCCTCGACATCCTTGTCCTTCTCGAAATCGCCGACTGGCGTGGCAGAGGCGGTCGACGTGCTCGGACCGGCACTGTCGTCCTGCAATCGATAAATCGATACCGTAACTCAGCTACCGTATACCCACCTACAGTAGTTCGAACTACCGTAACCCAACCACCGTACCTGGCTACTGTATTCACTCATGGTGCGGTTGAACGAGTCCTCGAGCCAGCTATCGATGCGGTCGTTCTTGTGGTCCTTCGACTCCGGCGGGCACACCTAAGGAATACGGTAATCGTTATCTACCGTAATCGTTTTTATCGATCGATAGGTTCACGATTATCGTGCAAATTGCAGCTGGCAGTTTGTAATTTTTATTATTTTCTCTTCCCAAGGATTTGCTATTGGTCACCTCACAGCACATCCATTTCATCGAGTCTGCGAAACCCAATAGCACCTAGTTCAATAACCCATCTTAAATGTTGCACATTTTGAGATCTGAACACTACACACACTAGCGCTCTTCTTCCATTCCCTTCTTACCCTCCCTTTGAAACTCAGATGTGCCAAAATCTACCGCTCGTCTGAACGCATGACCAGTGGCCTATCATTGCTGTCTATGTACACATTCAAATCTACCGCGCAATCGCCAGTCTTTGATCAATACCTGGCTACCGTATCCCCAGAACTACCGTAATCCACGCACCAGTTCCCTGCCCGAGTTCGGGTCTCTGTAGACGTGCGCGACGAACTCGATCGACGACCCGTCGCTGTTGCCTCCTCCGGCAGCCGGTGCTGCTGCAGCAGCCTGCCTCGGTGCTCCGCCATGCTGCTACAATATACGGAATTGATTGGATACGGTATCAATCGATTGCAGTCCCCTACTCAGCCACAACGATGCAATTCTTCAGTGGTGGTAGGTCTGATGAGAACCGGAAGTAGGCGAGAGACACCTCTTTTGTCAGAGACGGCATTTCAAAATAGTTCTCATCCGGCCTAGTGCCGCTTCAGGTCGATTTTGCACTGATAATGCCGCTACATTGATAAACAGCCAATAATCAATAACCAGCCGATTACAGTAACCAGAGTACCGTAATCTACTCACCTGAGCATCATCGCTCGCCTCTCGCTCCCTCTTCACGGCCAGGAAGCCCGCAGCTGCTGCAGGTGCTGCACGAGCTGGAGTTGCGACAGCCTGACGAGCGGGGGTTGCAGCAGGAGCGGCTGCACGGGTTGGAGCTGGAGCAGCAGCAGCCGGCTGCACGGCAGGAACAGCGGGTCTGGCCTGCAGAATGGCTGCATTGCAAATTTGAGTTTTAGCGGCCGGCCATATAATTAGTCGCTTCTCTATTATTGATGAAATAGACGAATTTTCTGTAAATTTAGAAACAAAACCAACAATCCGATTACCCATACAGCAGCTTTGCGTTTCGTCAATGTAATACCTTGTCGAACTTGCGAACGTTCTAATGCAATCTCTCCGTCCTAGTTAACAAAACTAAAATTTTCAACGCTCTCAATTATCGCGTTTCACGCATGGGATATAGTACCTACCTTGAGAACTTGTTTAATCAATTCGAGTGCCTCTCAGCATTACAAAATCCCCCAAACTCTCACACGGATTCTCATGGACACCATTCCCAGTAATACAAAGAAACGGAGACCTTGAGTGGTCATTTTTCTCTCATGTCAAATAGAAATCCCGGAACAGCTACTCACCAAGCGCGCCTGCTTCTTGGGCACGTCCTTCGCCGGCTCGGCCGATGCTCTGCAATAATTATTATTAATTTCAATTTACATTACGCATCTTGTCATCAACAAAGAAGCGCTTGACAACAACTTCTCATCAACTCCATGCAACAGTGACTTTCCTAGATTGAGATATTTTGTCATAAAGAGGGAACAAATAATCGGAGGGCCACTCGACAATCACTATTTATGACCACGGTACAACCGCGATTTTCCTAGCTATTCTGGTTTTCCGCCATGCAACTCCAAAGTATCCGCATTACACCTTCCTTCGAATTTCTCATCGTTATAGGTCTTCAAGAAAAACAAAGAAAGCATCCAATCGTCTATAGCACTCTTCCCGACCGGCCAAAAAAACTGTGCAGCCAACAATAAGACCTACCTCTTCCTCTCCTTCTTCTTTCCCTCCTCTGCCTTCTCCTCCTTCTTCGCAGCCGTCGTATTCTTCTTCGTCGCTCCTCCTCTGGCCGCCGCCGGCTTCCTGCCTCCGCCTCCTGAGAATTCGTTACTATTGTAATTAATTTATTATTATTAATTAGCATAAGCTCTCCTAAAACCTTTTTTCTTCTAGTGCGCACAACACGCACCTTTCCGTTTCACACATGACATGTAGCCTCTAATTTCCGAATGTTTCTAATACATGCTTTATTTCTCCTAATAAAATAACGATTTTTTAAAGACAAAAATACCCGCTATGAACCTTTGAGTTTCACACATGCGGTATAGTTTCAAATTTCCGGTTGCTTCTAATGCCAACCCCTTCCCCTTTTGTATAATATAAACAAAACTTCTAATCCTATTACTATCGACCTTTGAGTTTCGCTCATGCCATACAGTCTCTAACTTTCGAATATTGCTAATACTTGATTGCCCTTCGATATTTGATAATTATAAAACCTAATTAGCATAATGAATTCTCCGACCTCCTCTCTTGGGCGTCTCTCCCTTGTCGTCGGCCTGCTGCTGCTGCTTCTGCGGCATCGTCAGACGACGAGCTGCAAACAGACTAATTAGGCTAATTAATTAATGTTCGAAAATTGCGGGTCTTTGCGCGAAGGACAGGGAAGAGGCGCGAGATTCAAATGGTTCCCCGCACATCCCAGTCGCCAGTTACCCCTTGGGAAGAGAGCGGCGAGAGAACACAAGAAAGGGAGAGAGCTGTTTGTGAGAGTCCTTGGTAGATCAAGGGAAGGAGGGGAAGGGAGAGGAAGGGGTCAGTGGAGAGGGGAGAGGTCCTTCCTCGGTTCCCCATTCTGTTTAGCGTGGATTATTGAAACCTATTGATAGGTGAGGGACTGCCTAACATGCATTGCGCTGATTCTCCTTCTTTAATGGTCAAATATTCTTTATTGTTAGGGATTGAATTTATTGTGATACTAAACACCATTTCGACAAGCGATCGATGTTCCGCTTGACAATTGCTTCTCATAGAAATCACGCAACCGCATTTGTCCTAGATTGAAACAAAACTTTTTTCAGTATTTTTCCCTCGTTAATCTCCTCGTTTAGTACTATGAATACATCTTTTCCGTCACACCATATCCAACGGAGTGCGGGTCTGACATGTGAGCCCATGTATAAACGGAGATACGCAAAAGCTCATCTCTACATGTGGCTTCTCACTCTATTTCAATAGTAGCGCTACACGACAACACCGGGCTCCTTTTACATCCACGATGTGACGTCTAGGGCTGTAAGAGTAATTCAGTCTAGACCTAACTATGAAACTCTACACTACGATTATTAGTGCTGTATCAAACACATTCAATAATAATGCACTAAACACTACTGACTAATAATCGAAGGAGGACTCTCAGTGAGGGCGATTCATCTAGAGAATAATTCTACCGCGGCTGCAGACAGCTCAAACATTTCACATCGCTCAAGTCAAACCCGCAGTCAGCAGCAGTTACCATTCTATCTGATCCATTCGTTAAAACTCTTACTTTTTAGTTTAAGTCTTCAAAGACACTCACTGGCAGTGGCCTTGGGCGCAGCCTTGGCTGCAGCAGGGGCGGTCGCCGGAGCTGCAGGTGCTGCAGCGATGGCTGCGCGGACGGGCGCGGCGCCGATCGCGCGCGCGGGAGTCGCGGCGCCCAGCGTGATTTTCGTGCGCTGACGCGTGCGCGAGCTCACCGGCTGCAAAGTTATTATAAATATTTTTCAAGCGAAGAACAGGGCACGAACAATGGCGCATGAACCTCAATGAACTTAAGTGATCGCTGAAACTCCAATGTAACAAATAGTAACAATTTTAGTTCTTTGCCACACCGAAGTGAGTTACCGTCGACCCCGCGCGAACCTCAGGGAACTTCAGATAGCGTTGAAACCCCAATGCGGAAAGTGGCCAAAAAGTAAAATTTGGTTGTTGAGTCTAGCAAAAAATAAGGACTCATAGATCGGATGGCAACAACAAATGCTGACAATTAAGAGGAGAAAAGCAAACAAAAAAGAGCGAGCAAATTAGTTGCCGAGACTCCCAGTTAGGAAGGTGGGGAAGGAATTAATGCTCGAAAAAATAGTATTTCGCGAGGAATCCGATTAGAAATGGGATAAACCATCGAGGAGAGAAGTCAATCCACGCATCAACCGGATGGCAAGACATCCAATACTGTTTAGATAGTGGACGGTTGCTTTTGTTTACACACACAATTTCAAAATCAGTCAATTTAGTAATGTGCGCAATTTCACCATCTACTCACTCCCAAGAAACCTAACTAGTCATATGCTGGGATTTCTACCGAATGTTCCAGAAAATCCACGCAGCCTAAAGCAATACGAGAATATTCTCGCGCCCCGAAAAATGTGTCTGCGTATCGACGAAAGACTTCATCTGCTGTAAGCAATGAGAGAATATTCGAGAATCGGGATTGATAATGAATGGCTTCTTTGCAGATTCTGCTCTCTCATGATTTGCGGTGCTAATTTTACTCTCATATCTTAGACACTGATTGTAGATCAATCAAGCGCAATAATAGCACCTTTGCGTTTCACAGGTGCCATGTGTTCTCGAGCTTACGCACGCTTCTAATGCTGTTGGTCGAGAATGGAAAAAAATATCTCTATCGCCCGCGTTGCAGAACATCCGCGTTACATATCATCTTTGTGTTTCACAGGTGCTACATATTCTCGAGCTTGCGTACTTTTCCGATGTTGTTTAGTATCCAGTGACAAAAAAACAAACTCAATTGCCCGCATTGCAGAACATCTGGCGCGTTACATATCATCTGTGTTTCACAGGAGCTACATATTCTCGAGCTTGCGCACTTTTCCAATCATATTGCGAGAAGCGGAGTCAACAAATCTAGCGCTGATTGTGACTCATCTGTTGTCTTACAATTAGTCCACTTGCCCTCCAATCCCCTCCACCAAACCCTAATTAGCTCTCTACACTATCGCACGATCTCCCCCAGCGCGACTCTTTTCCCACGCGAAAACTTTCTTTCCACGACAAACGGAAGCGGAGGATTTTTTTCAATCCATTTCTCACGCTTTCTCCGGGTATTTTTTTGTGCAAAAAACGCTCTGACAGACGTTCAAAAGTGCAACAAGCTTCTTGCGCTTCTTCTTCTCACCCCCTACACTTTTTCTATACGAAAAACACATCCGTCACATTTATCGAATTAGTTAACATTTTCATACCAACGTCTTTCCCATCGTTCTCATCTTCCTCTTAATCTAGGTACATCCATTGAAACCTCCACTCACCTCCACAATGGCGATCAGATTGGGCGGCGTCCTCCTGCCTCCTCCCCCGTATCCGCTACCGGCGTCATCGACGTCGTCAACCATCGTGGGCGCGCGCGGCGTGCGGCGCATCGCCGCTGGCGCGTTCGCGGCGCCGTCCTGGCGCGCATCCGGCGCCGCCACTGCTCCCGCCATCATCGCGCCCGCCACTGTCTGCGCGCGCGCCACGATCCCCGACGCGGCCTCCGGCTCGTCGTCCTCTGCAATGATGAGTACGGTACTTAGGGCTGGGACAAAGTGACAAACAGGACAATGATCGAATCGAAGCAGAAAACACAGAAAATGAAGTTTGGTCTTCTGCCTTTCCCCAATAACACACGAGACCGTGACAAGGCGCGTGCCATTTCGGACGTAGTCTGCTCTTTCTTGCCTGTCAGAGAAACGGGAAAGCGCGTGGCTAGAAAAGAGCAGGAGATCAACTGTTTCAACGTATCATCAAACCAAATCCGCCGCGGTGACATCGAGAAGGGGTAGCCGAGTCGAAAGTCCGCAAGGGTAATCGCAAACTGTCGGAATTGTGTTTCGACCTCGCGCTATGATCGATTCGCAACGGTGTGTTTCTCATCAAAACAAGCGAAATACGGCGAGGTTTCGAGACAAGGAATCAATGACAACGGAAAGGCAAAGCTGGCAGCTAGAGTCATGCTCCTATTCTCAATGGAACCTAATCCTCCTTACATCCTTTTGAAAGAGGCGCCTTACACGTGAGAACAACGACACACCACACTGTTTTTCCGCTTGCTCACTCACTATTTCACAGAACATTTCAAAACCAAGCGCCTGATCGATCCAATGAGGGTCGCCTCATCCCTCAATCTGTTTCTCATCAAGACAAGAACCGACAAAACGTAGTAACGTAGCCCTCCCGTCTCAAATCAATCGTGGCGCGCGTTGGAAAACGGCAGAAAACACTCTCGAAATTGGCGTTTTCACGGCTGTTTTTCGGCTAACGAGGCGCGCCAGGGCCCCGCTTTTAATTTAGCTACCTAGAACACGCTAAAGTCCTCACGATCAATTGCTTTAGTAGTCGAAAAGGGGAAGACGAAGGGGGAATAAAGGGGCAGGCGGGTAGCAGTGCGAACGAGAGGAGAGAAAGATTTCTCTTTCCGTCTTGCGCCCTCTCGCTCCTCCTCGCCTCTCCCCTCTCGTCTCAATGACCCTCCTCTCCGCTCTCTCGCCGGCCAGGCAGGGCTAGAGTACGTGGAGTACTTCCCCTAGTCTCTTCTCCTCCTACCCCTCTCAATAAACCCTGAGTAATGGGTCATCTATCTGGCAAAAGGGCGGGTGAGATGCGAGATTTGGATAAGGGCAGTAGTGGCTACTGATGACTTTAGCGGGAAACGATTGGCCGTGAGTGGTGCTACGGTAGGAAAATGCACTTAACAATATCTGAAAATCACAATCATAGATATCAATCAATAGCTACCCTTTAATCAGATACTCTATTGTCAACTTAATGTTAGCAGTACGCTCTATCTTATGTTTTTACTTCACCCGGAAAAATAATATCACCAAAATGCCATCCAAAATGCACCACGTGTTGCCTCCAATAAATACTATCAGTATCTAGCCATCACAATCGTAGATATCGACCCAATAGTTTGCCCCTAATCATAGTTAAATTAACAATTTAACTATGAGAAAAAGTACTACCACTAAAAATATCGATGCCACCTGTTGCCTGCTATCAGTACAATCAGCCCATCATCTCTTTCTCTCTTTCTCTCCCCACTCTCGTCCTACGCACGCTCTCTCCCCTCCTCTTTCGCTTCGCTTTGCCATTGATAATAGTCGAGGAGAGGACCCTGGCTCCTCGTTGCCGACTACTAATTACACTAGATAGTAAACCAGGAATTCACATCAACAGCCTATTAACGAAGCGATCATACACATGAATAGATACTGAGACGCAAATGTTGAACAACTTTTACAAAATTTGGTTGCACGATCCAAATCAAGCCACTAGCGTAGTGACAAAGCAATACAGGTACATAACTAAATTCTGAAACACTATTGCTCGGAGTCTGTTACGTTTCCTCCTTCTAAATGAGAAGATCCAGCCCGGATCTCGCATTCAAAAATATGTTGATAGGGTGGAAAGTTGGTCAGAAAATCGAATCGGAGAAACAATCATGCACATCAACGGAATATGAAACAAAAAAAATCTTCCGTTCAAAAACATTTCGAAACGGTAAAAAATCGATAATTCAAAACAAATCCACCCGAGTCCCTTACCAATCATCATTGCGGCAGGTCTGCGCACGGCACCCGACGCGGCGACCTGCAATCGATTGATTGTTACCGTATCCCATTCAACTACCGTAATCAACAATCGATCGATCGCTGCCGAAATCTACCGTACACTCACCATAGTTCTGCCGGCTCGCGCCGCCACTGCCATGCCGCCTCCTGAATAGCGATTAATTAATTAATTCGCAGATTAAGATAAACCATCACAACCAAGTTTCGCAACCATCTCCGTCGCAGTTTCACTGGTTCTACTAGTGTTACCGAAAATTGAAACAGCAATTCGTGGTTGAGAGCTCTGGGCCAAAAAAACAACGAAAACATCAAAACCCCCATGGTTCTGCCTAACATGCGAAAACGCATATGTACATAACGGAAGCTCTCTCTTCAGATCACATCAGCCAAAATTATCATTTACCTACATATTCCACCTATAGCTCAAACAAGAGCAATCGTCCGCCTCTCTCGCTTCTCTAAAAGTTCAGAGACCAC
>LS559872.1:43453-66709 GCA_900490775.1 Pristionchus maxplancki
CCCCCCCCCCCCCCCTCCTCACCTCCGCTCTTTCTTCCTCCTCCCGCTCCTGGTCTGACTGGCGTACCGTCATCCATTCCTGCTCCTGCATTAATGATGTCAATTTTCCCAATACTAGAGCTGTCGCTCCTGTCATTAATGCTGCCTATATCAAGAGAAGAGACAAAATCTTGGGGCATTCCCATGACTATTCTCCATTGTCTGATGGAGTACAGTCAATAGTATTGGGTATTGAAATGGAATTGGCCAGGGGCAACCCTACCTGCCAGCATGCCTCCTCTCGCTCCTCCCCCTCCTCTTCCTCCCATCACCCCTCCTCCTCTTCCCGATCCTTCTGGAGCCGCTCCCCTCACACTCGACGCCGCCGGATCGTCCTCGATCATCGCCTGTGTTGTATTTTTTTGAGTTACGAAAGAAAAAGAAATTGAAAGCGAAGACCCCGTCATACCTATACCTAGTAGACACACCGCGAAACCGCCAGGTTTCCTACACATGAACATCCGCTTGTCAATGAGCGCACAAACAGGTTATTGAAGATTTCAGGCATCGATCAACACAAACTGTCCCTTACTACATTCATCAGAACGGCGCCACACTAAACGACCAGGTCTCAACGAATGAACATCGATTAGTCTTGTGTTTGCAAACTTGAAAAAAAAGCTATAGCAGAAGAAGTACCACCCAAGATCGATTCAAATCTATACGATACACTAATCACATCTCCAACCCACAGGGTATAGCATGTTTTAAAATATAGATTCACTGTGCGCACAATTACCTAATTTAATATTGCCAAGGATAATGACCGTGAATCAAAACAAAGCCTCCATTCACGCCCATATCCCCATGCCACATCTCAGAATCGCCAGGTATCATCTCGCCGACAATAACATTTCTCAATGGCTCTTACGCTCCAACCGCCCAGAATCTCTACCGTAGCCAGCCCAAAACCACCGTAACCAACCTCCAACCAAATAACTCACAATCAGCCCAAACCCAGCCCAAAAACTACCCCACACCATCGTACTCACCCTGGATCTGGCTCTGGTCACGGGCGAGCTCACTGCAGCTGCCCCGGGCGCGAGCAGGGCCGGACGCACGGGCGGTGCGGGCAGGCCGAGGCTGCCTGCGAATAGGCAATCAATTAATCAACGTTCTTTCCGCCTTGATATTTTCCCCTATTGATTCATAAGTTATCATAACCAATATACTGTCGACATCACGTTTCGCCGCAAACAGATATAAACGATGCGCAACACTAAATCATGAGATTGCTGTAGGCCGAAGTTGCCTGCGAATTGAATGAAGTTATGAACTGTTTTGAACATTCTGCTTTGTGGAAATGAAAAAAAGATCATTCTAGTTATTATTATTGTACGAAAAGCCGCCGTATCGTAATCTTAAGTCCCTTCGTACCCTTAACAAAACGCCTAACTGCCAAATCACCAGGTTACCATTAATTTCCTCTCTCTAATCTCTTCCTACCGCTTGACCGACATAACTAAATAATCGTCTGACTCTCTCCATTCCGCCTGCTCTCTAGCACTGTCTGACCGGCGAGAGAGCAGGCAGATTGAGGAGTGACCCATTTCCCTCACCCTGGATCGAAAGATCTCGTTGAGCACTTCCTTACTCCTCCCGCTCCCTCTAACCCGGCGCGTCTAGAGCGCACTCTCCCTTGCTAAGGGTCTCTTCCTCACCCTGGTGCTGCGACCGGAAGATGTCGTTGAGCACGAGACACTTGGCGGCGAGCTGCGTCGACTCCAGCTCCGCCTGCAATCAGGTTATCAACTCTGATAAACGTGTTATTATCATCTGTAGCAGCACCAGAATAGCGCCTGTTCTCCATTGAGATCCTACTAGGAGACTCAGCATGAATCATACATGGGCATCACTGTTTGCAGCAGCAATACCCCCCCCCCTGTCGTGTTTAACCCTCCCGATTTTCACAAATTTATAGTAAAATTAGGCATGATGCATTTTTAGCGCATTTTCGTTACATACCCACCCGATATGCACTGCCCAGCAACAATTCCTGCCCATGCACGATATCGTGATGCGAGGACCTAACGGTTTCGACAGTCATAACTCTCCAGCTACGTCACACGACGTCAGCCACTCGACAATGACGGAAAAGATTCAAATGCATTATTGTTTCAATCCTCAAGTTTGAAAAGGAGTGATTGACGCCATCCCTCATTCCTGTGATTACATTTTTGCGAGGAAGCGCGAAATTGCGGGGTTGAACGACGATATTTTCGGAACAGTGAATGCGATAGTTTTTTTTATAGAGCTCTTGAATGCACAAAGTGAGTGACACCAAAAAACACAAATCCTTCTCGCAAAGTGCTTGATACAACAATTAAAAACAAATCTGAAAATACTATTGTTGCCCGCCTTGCTCCTGAGATATCATCTAGCGAGGAAACACGAAATAGCAGTTGAGGGAAAATTAACTTAAGAACTTTTCTCTCCCGCCCCTCCCTCTCTCCTGTATCTAATCCGGCGCAACTAGCACACGCTCCTATCCATAAGGGTACATTATGCGCTGATTCAGAAGAAACTCACGGCGTTGACCACCGGCGAGGACATCGTCGCGAACGAGAACTTCTCGCCCACCTCGGCCAGTCGCTTGAACTCCTTCTTCACCTGAATACTATAAAAATAAATATTTACTTCTTGGATAGTAAAAAATAACTTTTTTTGAGTCACGGGCGAGCACCTACTGACTCCTTTCACAACTGCAAACCCATAACTAGATCAAGCAGCTCGAAATTGCCATGCTGGATGTGACACACGAACGACATTGAAACTTTGGTTTTCAACGCCAATTTAAAGCGGCCATTTGCCCTTCTTGGCGTTCAGAGGAAGGAAGCGATTGGTTCCGTGCATACCAACGAAAAGTGCAGTAAAAATCGTAAATTGTATTATTCAAGCGACTCGTCCAAGGACGTATTGAAACTAAAGGGCCGAATGGACTATTGAACGCACAGCGAAACTTCGAACTCCCCTTTCATAAAAACTTCAGCAAACATATCGAGATGGAATTGTAAGCTAATTAGACTAATTAGGAACTAACTAATTAATTAATTAAGCAATTAAAATAATTCTCACCGCTTTGTCCGTGCCGTGCATGTCGAAGGTGTTCAGGTCGACCTCGACGCCCTGCAATTAACTGAATTCTCACCTTTTCAAGATTCTGAAATATTTTGCAAAACGGGTGAAGTTGCGCTTCATCTAAGCATCTTAGTTCGGGGAAAGAGGGTTACGTCGATTGTCTCTTCGCTTATGAGGAAAACCAATAAACACACTGTTCTAGAAACTGCATTATCCCCTCTATCCCGGTGTTTAAAAAAACGCGATAGCCGTGAAGCTGTGCTACACGGAATCCTCTTAGTTTGCGGAATGGCGATTACCTCGATTGTTTATTCATATGTTTTTCGAAAAAAAACCCATAAATTTAATGTTCTAGCGATCGTCTGATTTTTCGTTCGTTACACCCTAGGATTCGAAATATTAGGAGATCCGTGAAGTTGCGGACATTTGAGATGACACATCTAAGAAGATCCCAACCCTTGACCCTCCGACACTTTGAGAACGAAGATCTCAATCCCCTCCCCAATGATGTTACCTCCTGCAGGCCCATTGCCTGATGTCAGGATAAATATGAAATATGAAATATATGAAGTTGCGCTTGATCAAATCATGTTAGCTATAGCAATGTGAATTGTGTTGATCTGCACACTGCACAGTAATACACTTTTGAATTCTCTCTATTCCCAATGAATTCAATTGTTGCAAAACGACGTGAGAATCTCTGATTCATGTAATCATTAATTTTCCTGGACTGGGCATGGCTTCGATTTGACGTCGTTATCTTTCTGTGCGCAATTATCCTACAATCTCCTTTCACGGGTGTTCAAACCGGCTCTTTCCCCGCATCTAACTTGCACGGAGCGCGGCGGCCCCGCCCACTTGCTCTCGCACCACGCTAGGCGGTTAGAGACTCCTTCTCTAACCGTCTGACTCGTGTGTGTGTTTGCGTCTTTGTGCATTTTTTTGTGAAGAGAGCCGGTTTTTAGGGAGCTTTGCCATAGGCATCGGGTCCCGACACGAAAGGTGGGAATTTAAAATAATTATATTTCTGCGCCGTTTTTAGTTGTCGGTCTTGAGCATCCGTGCCTTTCCCTACACATTAATTAAAGCGATTTAAAGCGAGAGAGCACGTCAAATCGAGAGAGTCGAGTGATACAACGAGAGAAGTGACCTACCGACGGCGGCATCGCTCCGTACTTCTGCGCCAGGCGGTCGATGTTGAACTCGTATCTGCAATCGGCCGCTACCGTAACCCGATCATCGATCGACCATCCTCAATTCTACAGTACCCATCTCCTACCGTACCTCGCCCTGCTCGTCTTGAACCCGTCCTGGTTGTCCGGCACGTCATTCGGGTCCAGCGGCGGCGGCATACTGTAACAGCGATCGCGTATTGACTTCTCCTACGCCTCGATATTTTTTTCACTGCTTCAGTACGGCGTTCAAAAAATTGCTTTCGCACTTTCTCTGACCGGCCAGAGAAAGGCGAAAGAACACGCGAAAACGAGAGATTTTTACGCCATCTTCATTACAATTCGAGAGGCATGAGCGATGGTTTCAAATTCCAAATCGCTCGGTTCTTCTACACCTATTAGACTTTCACATATTCGCTCACTCATCTCGAGTTGTCGTCTACGATCGTAGACTTATTTCCACGCGAGAATTCGACACAATCATCACTCGATATTCACATACGGTCACATCACCACACTTCACTCATTTTCTTCCTTTGCTATCGTTCGTAATATTTTTATCCTGCTCTACACACGACTTAGCAATCAAACACCTTTGTTCTCCATACAAAACCTGTGCACTTACTCTACAGAAACATCTACGAAACAATTACATCGAAAGTTGAGTGGGATTACAAACAAAGTGATGCCTATGTGGGGAGGAGAAACACACTACTAATTACGAACTGATCGTGCGGGCGCCCTACCGTACTACCGTATCCCAATTAAAAGGAAGGAGCGTTGCCAGGGGGGTCGGAATGTGTCTATCGCTGCTACTCGGGGTGACAAATTACAGGGCGGAATCGGGTGCAATACTCGGAACGAAATAATAGCTTTGCGGAATGAGGGGTTGTGACAACAAATATGATAAGGACTTGCGAAAAGATAAGCGAAAAAATAAACAATAGAGCACACCACGGCAAAGCACGCTAACAGGATTTGAACAAGGGGATTAGTGTGTGTGGTGTGGTAGGGCGACCTTTGGGAAAGGGCGGCGGGCGGCACACCACCGATTAGTTGATCGGCTTGAGGAGCGCCTCGGTGAGCACGGTGGCGCGCACGCGCTCGCCTCGACCGACGTCTATGTTGAGGGCGTCCGAATCCTGCGAGGGGGACGATGATTGTCTATTTTTTATCGAATTCACGAACAATTGAAAGCCCATCCAGAAAATGGGTCCGAAAATGAATTGCGCTTGAAATTGAGAAGCGCCTGCACGAACACCCCGAGATAATGTAATAATTTAATTGCAAGAGCCTCCCAATATGTAATCAACGCATTCCGCTCTCTCGCTACAAAGTAGCAAAGACGATGCACAAAATTACCAGGTTGATTACCGATGAGCCTCCCCCCTCAAACCAGATTAATCGATATCTACCGTATCCCCTCCGCCCATTCCTACCGTACCTTGACGGAGGCGTCCAGCCAGGCGAATGCGATCGGCTTCTGCAGGCGCGCCGAGTAGCCGGCAGACGTCACTTGACCGATGCGCTGCAATATCGATTGATTACCGTAATCTATCGGAATTCCAATCAAGACCCGAAAGCTCTAATTAATCGATAACTACCGTACCTCCTCCTCTCCCTCTCTTCTCAACACCTCATTGCCCGCAGGCACCACCGAGTCGGGAGTGTCCATCGTGATGAGGGCGAGGCGGCTGCAAATACGCTTATTATAACCAAATCGAGGCCATACATGCATTGATAACCCCTGAATACTGCGGTTCTCAAGAGCCCGATGCAACCGGAATGCAGCACGCTGCTCTTCATTTTATTTTCCGTTCAAAAACAGATGACAGAGAAGAAATTGGTGCGTGACACTGCGGTACTCATGAATTCGGTGCAACCGAAAAATACAAAGTGGCGCGAGACCTCTTCAAAACATTCAGAGATGTTATTTTGTACGAGATCCAGAGCAGTTATTGATGGTCCGCCACCCCTTGTTCTCTTAGCAACACGCTGCAACGCGAATGCTCCCATCATAAGATGGGGACAAATTGCGCCTGCTCAAAGATGTGCATTGCCCGGCTGATATTATTCGAGTTCTAGATTCTTTAAACGATCAAACTATTGCTGATTCACCGACCTTGTCGCTACTCATGCACACTCTGCTGCACCAATACACAGAGCCACACATCAAAAGAGTTTGTATTTTATAGATATCGCTGAAGCAACTCAGAAACTGATGCCCTGCTACCCCTTGGTACCTTATCAACACGCAGCAACGCGAATGCCCCTTGCAAAATATTATCTAGATTGCGTCATAGATGCGAATTAAAATGATATTTAAAAAAAAATGTTTTTTTAAAAAATGATATTCATTAAAATCCACGAATACAACGCTTTTTTGTCAATTGATTCGCCGATCCAATTAGTGCTTCACCGAATCAGCTTCTACTCGTACACTCGCTGGTGCACCAATGCACATAGCCACAAAACAGCGGAGTTTGTATTTTATATGAGCAGCACACCAGTTATTAATGATCAGCCAGCCCGCGGCCACTTATCGACAAGCTGAAACGCGAGTGTTCCTATCTGACGGCAGTCATCTAATGTCAGAACAAATCATCGTAACGACGCGGCTGCAATCTGATCCCAAATCGATATTGGAATCTGTTTAGTCTCATAAACTCATCGCATATTGTTGCTAGGCCAAACCTGCGTTACTCATATGCGCGCCGCTGCACCAATGCGCCACTTCAAAAATGAGCCTATATTTTTTTAGGAACCGTAGAAGCTACCCAGTTACTGATGGTCCGCCACCCACTACTTCCTAATCGACACGCTGAAACACCATTGTTCCTATCATTAAATAACATCTAGTGAGCGTCTGCTCATAGATGTGCAATTGCAATTCGATTAATTTCTAGCTTTCACCGAGTTTTATTATCTGTTGTGGCAACTATTCCCCAGTCCAATTATGCTGCACCGAAGCTGCATCACTCATGAACTCGTCGCAGCACCAATGCACCTAGACTGCTCGTCATATTTAACCAGTGCAGAATAATTTATTTCTAGGACTCAGCAAGCGATCGGAATCCACAGAACCTGGGCTACTCATCAACCAGCCGCAACAAGAATGCGCCTTACAAACTTTTCAAGTGCATTTCCCCGCTCCCTCTAACCCGGCTTGCCTAGCACGCACTCTCTTCCCAAGTCCCTCCCCTCTTCATCTCCACCTACCGATTGAAGGTCTCCTTCGCGTGCTCTATCGACGACGCCTTTCCGATGAAGTCCTTGCCGCTCTGCAAGGGGAATTTGAGTTATCTGTATTCTATGAGTGCTAAGAGCTCCAGAAACACATTGGAACGTCGTCCCTTTACTTTCCAGCTTCACCCATTCTGTATCATACAACCGACTTGATGGGTGCGATCGGTAGCACGACCCATGAGAACAACTCCAACAAAATCGAACATATACCAACCCGTTCATCATAAATTTTTAGAATATTACTCACGAAACCATGATAAAATTGGTGACCCATCAGCTGCAGGCTACTCATCCTCTCCTTCCAACCACAATCCTCCTAGCTTCTGTCCCATTTCGATCTACAAGTCCTTGCTCTCGAACCAATCCCAACTCCCCTATTCCTGGTTCTCGGTTCCTCACCCTCAGATCCACCATACCCCACCCATCGTTCTTGGTTCCTGGCACCAATGGGACCACACCCTACCTTCAAATCCACCAGTGCGCCCAGTCCACACTCGAATGGGTTCGTGTCCAGGGTCAGCTCCCTGCCCCAGATCTTGAATCCGTGCTCCAGGCGCATGCCGTTCATCGTGGCCTGCCCGAAATTGACGATGCCGAGCGGCTGGCCGGCAGCCATGATCGCCTAAATTATTATTTCAATTTTTAGAGAGACGGGATGAATAAAACCCTAGGCACGATTGCTCCCATGATGAAATTCTCCTGAGGAGGATTGTGTTTCACGTCGATGTCAAGTTTAGCATAGAACGCCGTTGTTCGGTCTTGTTCCGACATTTCGCAGAAATTAAATAAAAAAATAATGAAGAGATAATTATGAAGTTTCAACTTTTCATTTACCGCTTTGCGTCACCATAGCTAATAATATAAATCCACACATTCATGCAATTTTCTCCATACCCCTCCACACACTTTCACCACTCACCTCATACAGCTTCTTCGAGTCCGCCCGGTTGTGGAACAGCTCGTAGGACAGCTGGCCGGTGGAGGTGGACGAGCGAGCGCACACCACTGCGATTGGATAGATTATTGAGAATCGATTAGGCAATTAGTAAATTCTCAACATTTGCCGATGAAGCCTGAACTGTTCATGTTTCACACTAATCCCAAGTAGGGCAAACGAATCGTTGGGATAATATCGTTATCATAAATACTTCTCATAAGGAAAACACTCAAAAATAGAGTTGCAGTATCCGAAATTCACCATAACCGCTGGTTCACCAACTCCTATCTAAACTCCCCGCTCTAACCCCTTTGCACGCCCCCTTCTCCCAAGAACGCCTCCCCAGTAGCCATCTACTCACCAGCCGCAGCTCCCAGTCTCATCAGCTTGGTGCTCCTCTGCGGAAAGCCCTCGTCCGACACCTCACTCTTCGTCAGCAGTTGCAGCAGCTTAATTAATATTAATTGCTAATAACCAAATCTCAATCAAAACTTCGATATCTTCAAGCACACTTTGGGCTTCGTGCTCCTTACATGCCGTCACATTTACGCAACACAACAATAAGAATCCTATGTGTGTGTTCCGACAAAACCAATCATATTGCTAACAAATTAGCTAATTAAGTCACTTCTCTGCTCTTGGGTCCGACGAGCGCGAGCGAGGCGAGGTACTCGGAGACAGAGTGCACCTGCGATGCGAGTATTTACTCACAAAGAATTATTGCAGCCATTCTCATTATATTGTGAATTTTATTTTATTTTTTTATTTTAGAGGCTCATGCAATAATGTCCAAAACAAAAATCAACGAAATACAAACCACTCCTGGAACATGAAACACCTTGCCCCGTTGATCTCAGCCCAATCACATTTTCCACAGGGCGACGTTTCCCAAAACCCACACCACTCACCTGAACCTTGAAGCCTCTCTCAGCGGCGGCCCTCTTGAGCCAGTACAAATCACGGCTCTCCCTCTCCGGCTCCGTGAGCAGGATGAACTGCGATCGCACGCTGTCGTGATGGAACATCTGCAATATTGCTTATTAATTAATAATTAATTTTAATTAGAACAAACACTGAAAAATCATTAATGGATACGAGATGATCAATCTAGTTTCAATTCCGTTCGTGTCCCGTACCGTTGAAACAAAAATTGCCAAATTCACTCTGCACATTCTAGTCCCATCTGTTCTACGAATACTGGCCACTGCATTAGCAATCGGTTTGTCCTTGATCGATGATGCCAGCAAAAAAAACCCTATCAATACTTTGTGCAGTGAGCTAAAATTACTCCAAACCTTCCCCGGCAAATTCTTGCCCATCCATTGTTATGATTACTAGCTCCCTGAATCAGTTGCAATTTCCATTCATTCTGATGCCGTAGAAACAAACATTTCCACCATCCCGGCAGATTCCGGTTCCATCGCAATCATGAAAACCAGAAGGCCGATTCAGTTGTAATTATTCGAAAATATCGGATGCAGAAATAACATTTCAATAATCCCGGCACATTCTTGCCACTCCACTACCATGAATGCAAGCTCCCTCGATCAGTTGCAATTTCCATTTGTTAAGCATTTGAATTAAACAATACCTTGAGCGGCGCGAGGATCCTTCCCGCCCTCGTCAGCATCAGTCCCGAGCCGATCTTGCCCAGCGCCGGCACCTGAAGTGGTGTGTATTGTGGGCGACGTTTCCCACTTCATACACCACACTTTACTCATTCCTGTCGAACTTTCGACAGGACGACGTTTCCCATTCTCTGCACCACGCACCTCACCGCACACCGCGTACTCGAGCAGCTCCTGCGCGTCCGGCCCCTTCACCTCGATCTTGCCCTTCCAGCTCATGTCGATCACGCCGCACTTGTTCGTCACCATCTGAGATCGATATTGTAAGGCTACCGTACTCTCTTCATCTACCGTACCCCGAACAAACTACCGTAATCCCATCAAACTACCGTACCCTACCGTACCTGGTACTCCCTCTCGAGCGTCGACAGTACGCTCTCGTCCTCGATGTTGAAGTACTGCGCGACCTGCGAATATAAGGGTTACGGTAATCCGAAGGGAATAAAGTCAGTCCTCGATCCACCAAACCGTACCTCCCATCCGTTTCTGTAGCCGAACTGCGCGCCCTGCTTCTTGAGCAGGCCGTAGACTCCTGAAAGAGCACTCATAAATCCTCCCTATCGAAGCCACGACTACCGTAACCAAATAAAACCACTCCTCGATCCACCCCACTTCCCCTACCGTACCCGATATCCTGTCGGTGGGTCGTCCGGCGAGTCTGTCCGTGTACGACCAGTTGTAGAACATCGAGTACGTCTCCACGCCCTTGTCCACAACGAATCTGTGGTTAAAATTATTACTAGATAAAATCAGACTCTCGAAATCTCCCCTCAACTTGAGAGCACAGTGAAACCGACAATTCCTAGGCACCCTTACAAGCGTCTTCTCTCAATATCAAAATTCGTGTTGTAAAGGGGTTATTTTATTTCCTATCAACCTCGACCTTCCGCAAAACGAAACACGAGTATGTGCTAATTATTGCAGTAGCGGCAAAACATGAAATTGAATAGGGCACACAAATCTCATCAATCAGTGGCTGGAGATTGACAATATAGAAAACTCATGAAACATGATCTATTCTGGTTTACTTTCCGTCTAATTAAAATTTGTGACAACCATCAAACACATAGCCCATGGGAGTCACATAGAATGAGAATGAAAGATAATAACGTCGGGGTTTGCGTTTAACAAAGCGTAGAGCTACCGTACTTCCTGTCCGCCCATCCGTCGTATCTGCTAGCGTCGGTGTCGAACAGCTCCGCGGGCGGCTCGCCGTCGACTATCCAGTCTGCCAGGTACTGTAATACCGTGGCCAATCAATGAATTGAGGCTACTGTAATCTCCGCCTACAGTAACCTTCCATTGCCTACCGTAATCCCCGATTCCGCTATCGTAATCTCGTCTTACAGTAACCCTTCATCGGCCACCGTACTCTCCTCCTACCGTACCTTTCCGAGTCCTCCGGCGGACGACACTCCGTCCAGGAAGCCAGTCGACACCCAGTAGTTCTTGTCGAACGGGCCAACCTGAATAAATCAATAATGAATTTTAACTGTACAAGAATAGAGAAAATGAAATCAAATGCCCTCAATCAACGAACTAGAAGAATCGATGAAACACAATTTCACACTACAAACACCAGTTCAGGATTCTATATTCTTACCGAAACCTAACACTACCCAACTCCCTGCGACCGTAACCCTACCGTCCTCCTACCTACCGTAACCCCACCGTATACTCACCAGCGGGTAGCCGTCGGGCGTCATGCTGAAGACAGCCGCGCGCGCGTCCACCTGTCAATAGAAAGGACTATTTCGATGTTCACGAACGATACATTGACAAATTCTGCCGTTCCACGAACTAAGATGAATCGTTGAAACACAACTTCACACGTATTTTGGCCTTCCCTGGTACTACTGACAGCCAGATGCAAAAGAGCAGCAGAAGAAACCATCGAATTTCGCGTATATCGTCGTTTTGACAGAAAAAAAGGTCAAAATTATCATCTACCTTGGCATTCCTCATCGCCGGCAGCAGCTCCTTGGCGCGTTCGTAGGCACGCGAGAGCCGATCGAAGTCGGGCGTTATCGACGCCGAGCCGTCTGAACGAATTATTAATTATCCTAATTAGCCAATTAACAATAAAAAATTACCCTTGGGCACTCCGTTCTTGAACCAGTCCTCGCGTATCTTCACGCGGTCGATCATTTCGAAACCTGCAGAAGTGTGTTTATTTGAGTTTCACTGATGGGGTAACTAGGAAAGGATTCACAGCGAACAATGATTTCTTGTTGTATCTCGATATTCAACAAAAACTTATGCCCTAGCTGCGCAGCAGAAACGAATAGTAAAGTAAATTCTCAGGACGAAAACATGTCCGCTCATTGCTGTTTCACCACTGCCATAACCAGCCAGGCTCTTTCACAATCGCAATGCAATCGCATCACTGCAGAAAAAACAACTAATATCTCATTGCGACAAAAGAATATCGTGCAAGCGATTCCTCCACACGCTCCCACTCGCCATAAGAAAAAAACAAGAGAGCACTCCCATGGTACGAGTCATCACGCCTCTGTCTGCAGTTCCTAACCCGGCGCTCCTAGCACGCATCCTCCCCTCACCTCCGAACAGCAGCTCATCGCCGCTCTGTCGCACGTAGAACGTCGAGTCGTGGTCGATGATCGCCGGCAGACCCTCCCGCAATTTCTCCGAGGGCTGCCAATGAAGTTAATTATTAATTAAACAAATATTTTTAAAAAATCAAAAAGTCCCTTTTAGATCTGCACTAACTTCACTCGGCAATCAGCAATGCCAGCATGTTCAAGCAATTCTACTAATGAGACAAGGTGAGCTCTTGTTTCGCACACATCTCATAAGCGATAAAGGGCGATGATCGGGAATGAACTGAATCCTACTTCTATCTCCAGTACCCTATCTTAACCTCAGATACCGAACCCCCGGACTACAGTACCCTGCCGTACCTTCACAACGGAGTACTTATGCTCGACGACTACCACTAACCTTCCAGCTACCGTAATCCCTCGACCACAGAACTCAACCGTAGCCCCCGGACTACAGTACCCTACCGTACCTTGACGACGGCGTACTGGTGCTCGACGACTACCACTAACCTTCCAGCTACCGTAATCCCTCCACTACAGTACGTACCGTAGCCCCCGGACTACAGTACCCCTCCACTACCCAATTCTACCGTACCTTGACGACGGCGTACTGGTGCTCGACGACGATCATGGGGATGGAGTGGCCGGAGAGGCGCGCGATGTCGTTCGCCCAGATGCCGCCTGCGAGATTTAGACAATAATTCAAGTATTTAACGATTTAAATTTCCTATTTATAGACACTGTGTTCTGACAGAACAGACAGGCAATGCGAGGATGGAAAGAATATAACTTTTTTAGAAAGAGGAAGAAGCACAAGGATCGCTCCTGTTGACAAGCATCCGCATATCTCTCAGCACTGCAACTCGCGTCACCCTAGTAACTTGGCTCTGATTTCACCCTACCGCCATTTTCCAATAAGCTATGTTACACACTGATGAGCGCTCTCCAAAATGTTGGGCTGTACCCGCGCGAACTGGAACCAATTCTGTTGACCCGAACCCGCGAAAACTGATATTACCAAAGTGGATGCGAAGAGTAGAACCCACGCAAACCCTAACGTTGTGGAAGGGAACTCATCACTGACATATTTTTTCTAAAATGTACCACGACAGGATCGTTCACTATGGAAGAGACCCTCGAAGTACAACTACTGTAACTCGGATCAAACTTCCACTCACCGGCATTAATGATATTCCTCGTCTTGATCAGCGACCCGTCGCCCAGCCCGACCAACCACTCTCCCGTGCCCTGAACATGAATTAATTAATTAATATATAAGTCAGTTTAATCAATTTTTAAACATCAATTTGGGTAGTGCGAGAAGTAGTAATTTCACTAGCAACACTCACCTCTTGCTCGGAGAAATACGAAATCATTCAGCCTGGCCTATTTCTGTTCCACCTATTCTATGTAGCTCACAGAAACGGACGCGATTAATATCACAGGAGATACGTTGACAAAAATAAATCTCATGATTCACTCCTGCATCACCGTCTAAGTTTGTTCCACTTATTAAAAAAAGATGGCTAAATACGATAAATGCAGAATGCGATAGCAGGCCCAACATTTTCACAAATATAAACATCACTATTCCTGCTTCACTCGTCCTATGATACTCGGCAAAGTTTGCCACAGCCAATAGGTGCCCATCGGCTCTTTACTCACACGATCGATCACCCTGTTTTCCCACAGCTTCCCATCCTCCGCCCAGCCCACCTTATCATATCTTCTGAAGTAGGGGATCATCCTGTTTTATTTCTGTTTCACCCGTCCCATTAAGCTCCTGGACGCAGGACCCTACCAATATATTCTCACTTTCCACCAGACTATCCTTATAATATCTTATGAAGTCGGGGGTCATCTTGTTTTATTTCTGTTTCACCCATCTTATTACCCTCTTGGGCGCATGCCCGTAGCAATAATACTCAATATTTTTCCACAACTAACCTTATCATATCTTATGAAGTCGGGGATCGTCTGGTTGACGACGGAGGCGCCGCGAGACTTTGCGCCTGCATTTGAATAATAATAACTTTATAATTGTGTTAAATGTAATTCTAGAGCGTCTACTTCATTACCTTTCCCCATTCTCAGCCCTCTCATCTAGACTTTGAAACAACCTTTTCCATTCTCAACACTTTCACTTGATGAAATTTATAGAAACGACATGCATGATTCCAGTTACAACCTTTTGCTATAAATCAAGCAATACAGAGCAATACATTACATTCTCGATTCGGGCTACTATCAATTTATCACGATTAACAAACGCCTAGTTAAATCCCCCTCCCAATTTTTATCAACTTTACTCCGTGCCATTCCAGTTCCACCGCATTCTAATAAAAACAATCTTACCATTGACGAATGCCTTGTTGAGTCCCTTCGAGTTCACGTACCCGTCGTTGCTCGTGTAGAGACCGCCGAGGATCTACAAATTCAATCAATAATGGCATACTACCGTATCCTATTCCACATCAAATTAATCGATAATCGCATTCAATCATATACTAATTAGCAGTAGCATCAAATTAATCGATGTTCCCACTACAGCATGACCATCATCTTCAGATCAATCGATAATCCTACCGTATACCTCTTTCTTGTCGAGATGCGGCACCATCTCCTGCACTTGCTCGGGCGTGAGCAGCGTCGTCTTGCAGACGTCGCCCTGAATCAAGGAGGTAATCGATAATGTCCAGGGCAAGGTAGTGCACGAGTATGGTAGTATATCGATTAGTTCGTTAGCTTACCCTGAGTCAGAGACAGAAAAAAGAGAATTGTAGGGTAGTATAGCTTGTGTGAGCCCCAGAAAAAATGAAGGCATTGTGTTTATGAGTTGTTAGAGCAGGAACTGGACAGTATATTGGACGGAAAAAAATATAATTAATATTTATTAAACAAATAGTGAATGTTGCTTTGCGTGATTTAGCGTAGATTAGGTTTCAGATTCCCACACTGTTACCTGGGCATTGCTTCGTTACCTGGTTTCCTGGTTTCGGCTAAAACAATTTTTTTTTAAATTTTGGGTACGGCTTTCCTGTATGTAATCACTCGTTGCACGTTCCTGTTTCCTTATGGCAAGGGCAAAACACGAAATCATCTGTAGTATTTTTTTTTTCATTTTCAAGCTCCTTTTGAACCGTGATGGTATCCCAACTGCCTACTTTCCCCTGATTTCTCGTCAGTTTGGAACCTATTACTTTGTAGCAGTGAAATATTCATCTACGTTAGCTGCTTCTCCATCTAACAATAAGCCGGAAACAATAAGCCTTGTTGGAGCCGGAAACTACCATACCGACCGTCACTTCCACCAGCCACATCGCCGTCTCACCTCCTTGTAATAATCCCTGGCGGTGTACCTCCTGAACTCGGCCAGCCTCGTCTGGTTCGTCGCCAGCCGCAGCGTGCCCGGCCGCGAGAAGTTGATCGGCTGCAATTGTCGCAATTTGATCCCTTTCGGGTGCTAATATTGTTTTTTCTGAACCGACTCGGCACTCTCGTGCAGCAGCCATTCTACATACGAGTAACGACTATTTCAATCCAATGTAACGTCATTCTGTATCTGCACAAACGAATTCCCTGTGAAATACCCCGTCGATCCGAACCGGCACTTCCGCGTTCCGCTTACTCTACTTGATGCGACCATTTGTAATTCATTAATGGACACCGAATCCACTTTATAACCAATAAAAAATTTTTTTATTATAAAGGCCAAGTGAAGAACACGACACTCTCGTGCCCCACCTATTCTACTTGAGGCACCTGTTGTTCACAGTGCGGTGATCATCGTCCTTCTCCGATTTGCAACAAATTCTCCTCATCCACTACCCAGTCAGGCATCGAAAGAGTGCTTACCACCCGGCTCTCCCTCTCCAGCCTGGCGTACAACTCTCGCTCACTCTCGCCTAATTCATACTTCACCTCCAGAGACAAAATCAGCTTTTTAAAATAAGAATAGGAATGCATTTTTCACAAAAAATTACCCGCATTATTGAAGATTCCCGCAACCTAGTTATTCGACCCCTTAATCCTCACCTCTCCGCTCTCCTTCTCCAGCTTGGCGTACAGCTCGCACGAGTACGCGAGGATCGGCTTGTAGCGATGCGCAGGGTGCGCCGCCGACACCAGACCTGCGATTAGATATAGTTAATTAATTAACTACTTTCACTTGCTAGACGCATTGTACATTGCCAGTAGCGATTATTGCTTTTGTCCAATGCGTGCAGCATTTACGCTTCATAGCTAGTCCTCACTTGATCATACAATAAAATTGCCAATGCTACCGTGCTTGATGACACACCTAATTAGTTCGGAATAAAGAGGAATGATTGAACTCGATCGTAGACAAAATATTTTAATTGCCCAATTCATAACCAGTTAATTAATCCACTTTCCTGTAAACCGTACTCATAGATACATTGAAACAAAAATGCAAACTTTAACTTTACAATCAGCCTAATAAGTGAACAGTTGGCACTCGTTGCGTACAATCTAATGTGGTACCACTGTTCCCCGGTACCATACCCTTACACCTGGCACCGTGACACCGTGGTAGCCCCTGGTACCATGCTCACCGGGCGAGTGGAAGCTGGTGGCCATCGGTGACGCCACGTGCTCCTTCTCCAGCAGCACCACGTCCTGAATATGGCTTATTTGTCATCTGCAAACCCTGAAAACCCATTCCCCTTGATTTGAGTGCGCGATTCACGTTTCTACATTCCTACTAGGTCCATTGAGGACGGACAGCTATACTACTAGGGAAGCGATACATACACAAAAATCATCAATCATAATCGTCCCTCTAACCCGCCCCTTCCCGGTTTCATCAAATCCTCAAACCTTGCCAAGATTACCTTGATGTTCCTCTGCGTCAGATGGTAGGCGCAGCTGCTGCCGGCCATGCCGCCGCCCACGATCACCGCGAACGCGTGCTGCGTCGAGGACGCGCTGCATATATTATTGTTAGTGTTATCTGATTCTTGACACTGGAATCAACTCAGTGATAATGTTATGTCCTTTCTAATGTTCCCGCAACCTCAACTCACCTGTTCATATCGAATAACGCCTATAGATGTATAACTATATAAAACAAGTTCCGCCGATTACATCAATTTATAAAATAAGGTACACCCTTTCAAATCCCTCTGTCACCCCAACTCACCGAGTCACCATGAACGATGTATTTTCCAATTTGCTCAACTTCCACAATTTTCAAGTTCCGAAACGGTAACACAATTTGAAGCTAGAAGCCCCTGCTTCCCCAACTCACCGAGTCTGCGCGATTGCGCTCCGAAGCGCCGGAGATTGTCGAATGCGAATCATCTGAATTATTAATTTAATAATTACACTAATTAAAATGATAATTAAAAAACAACAATTAGGTATTTTTTCATCGTTTGGAACGATTTTGCACACAACCAACCATGAAAAATTGTCAGAGATCATCATTTATCAGCCAAATCGGGATTCACTTTTCAACAACACAATTCAATACATAGATATAATTTGCGAAACTTCAACGGAGTGGTGATGAAAGTCGTATATGAACGTGAATCAAACAGAATTTAATCAAAATCAACTTAAAACAATCAAATTACGGAATCAATAAATGAGCTATTAATTGATTGAAAGGATGGATAACAACGAAATAATTAATAATAAGGAAAAGGAGCCAGTTATCGATCGGGGACTACCGTAACCCAATCGATCTACCGTAATCTTCCGCTCAGGACAATGCGCTCTGCATCTCGAGCATTTTCGTGTTCACGTGTGCAGGGAATTTGTGCGGCACGGACGCGGCGTACACAAAGATCGCCTCGGCCAGTCTGCAATTAAGAATTATTGATAAAACGATAGACACAGAATACATTAGTGCAAGCGATACAATTCTAGTATTGAAAAGTCTGTGAAACACCAAATCCCCCACAAAAAAAAATTTTACCGGAAAAAATATTCAACTGTTCTTTAAAAATCGTTTCACCACTCTATAACCATATAAATTATTTATCGCAATCTTTACCTCTTCAACTCGTTCCTCTCCCTGTCCTCTCTTACTTCGCCCGCAGTCGTCAGCGCCTCGACCACCAGCTTCGTCAGCTCCAGGCAGATCTCCGGAAGGACGTCACGCACCTTTAATTAGGCTAATTAATTAGGATTTTTAATTACGACATCGTTTCGTTTCCCAAGCGGGAGCTCGGTTTCGAGCACAAGCTATAAAAAACAAGAGACCGTCAAAGCGATCGTTGTTAGCATTCCTTTTCAAAAACAAGCAACAATCTTTATCGAATTAATGCCTTTTAAAAATTTCGAGAATCATGTAGAATTCAGTTTCGAGCGCAAGACATACGCAACATGAACGTGCTAATCCGATCGTGAGTTTCCTGGCACTTGAACTATCTTCCAATGAACTACAAATCTTCAGAATCTATACCCCCACCTTTCTAGAGGATACCAAAAAAACAATAAAGTCAGTCCTCGATCCCCTCCTCTACCGTACCTTGGCGGGCAGTCGGTGGAAGTCGGCGAGGGCGGCCGACAGGCTGTCCTGGTCCACGGGCACGAAGCGGATCTTGCGCAGCATCGACAGCGCCTCGCTGCAACGATATCTTTATTTTTTTTTAAATAAAGATATCGTTTTTTTTATAATAAAGATATTTTTTTTTAAAAATATTTTTTTATTATGGTTCCCGAAGATGTATAAAGGGTGATCTTCTTGCTAACGAAAGATGTTATCGCCTCTTCTCTAGACCAAGTCGCGGAACATAATTCACTAATTACCGATGATTGCCTGACAGCGCACATCCTGAATAAGAACGACATAATAGTAATATTTTTTAATGTGACGAAGAAGGATACCACTCACTGCGCAAAGTTGATCTCTCGCCTCTTACACAGATGCTACAACTCAGAAACCACTGGATCACTACTAGAACAGGCGCGTTTTTGCTAATTACTAATTAACTAATTCTGTCAATTAATTCATAATTAACCAACCGATGACTGCCGTCGGCGCACTTCTTCAGCAGGTTGACCGTGTCGAGCAACTGGCAGAGGCAGGCCTGCGCCGAGGGAGCAACGCGGCCCGGGTTGTCGGCTGCAAATACGAATTAGTTTACCAATTAATCAATCGCTTTTGTTTCATTGATAGTTGCATGTTGCTAAACGGATAGAACGAGAAAATGGAAATTTCCAGATTCTCTTTGCGTTTCACGTTTAGTTCATACCAGCGCCCACTCCATCAATACAATGAGTGATAGGTAGCATTATCAAATCAAATAAAATCCAGAAAGAATAAAAATTGCGTGTTTTGATTGTTTTGAAATTCGCAAATTACCATCGATTGCGTTGATGGGATGGGCGCGGATATGAGCGAAACGTGAAACGCCAAACAACGAACGGTGGCATTGCACGTGGTCCATGCAAACCGCAATTTCAGCATAGCTACGTTTTTGCTTCTAAAGTTGGAATAAAGCACTCACTGGCCAGGTAGAACAGCTCCATCGCTTCGGCCGTCGTCTCCGCGATCTCCGTCTGATTCCGGATCGTCGCCACCAGTCGGTCGCAGCTCACCTGCAAGTAATTAGCGTAATTAGCTTAATTAAATTTAAATAATAGTTCAATCTTGCTGTTTCTCTCGATGTACACTAACTAATCATTGTAGGGGCTACAATCAACCCTCCCGTTTCACCTCCCCTCCATAGCTCACCTCCACCGCCTTGTCGTAGTTGCCTCCAAGCAGGAAGAGGGAGATCGCGTCCGAAGGCGATCCTCCGATCAGCGAGTCTCGCGCCACCCGATCGATAACCGAGTCCGCGCTCACGTCGTAGCTGGAATATTACCGTACTCAGTACAGTTATCAATAAATACCGTAATCAGGTCGCTCATCCACTGTACTTTCCAATGAATAACATACAAGACCAACGAAATCCACAGCTATGTTCAGTGCAATAATACCATACTTCCCATAATTAAAACCACTCCTCGATTCCCTCCCACAGTGTCCTACCGTACTATCGCTCACTCATCGATTAGTCCCTGCGACCTCTTGCCCTCCTTCGTCCGCTTCCCCAGGATCAGACCAATCTCGCCGGTGAGGTAGACGGCGCGCGAGACGGCCGTCTCGAAGATGTCGCCGCGCGTCGGACCCTCCACGCCCTGAAATTATGTTATTTTTATTAATTATAAACATTATTAATGAACATTCATGAACGTTCGACGTGGGATTGCATCAAGCACCATCTCACGAATACAGCTCCACCTCGAAACATCGAAATTCCAGGTAATTATTTTCTAAAATTTCTCGATTTCAAGCGAAAAAATCTAACAATGTGCCTAACGCCCTATATTTTTTGGTGAGTTAGAGAGCGTGTAGACTGAGAGAATTAGACAATAAATGAACAAATAAATGAATTAAATGAACATGTAGCCTAACTCTCGCAATGTCGCATGTTCTCTCGCTTGAATGTGAAATGTTAGAAACTGCACTGGGAACTTGACGTTTCTAGGTCTTCCTATATGCCCGAGACGTTGCTTAAAGCAATACACGCAAGGTGTTCATGACTAGAAAAAGCTAATCAGAGCGAGTGAGCATGCAAAACCGAGAGACAGACAACCAATCCCCCCTCCTCACCTTGAGGAAGTACCAGTAGTCGAGCGAGCGCGGAATGTCCGTGAGCTCGAAGGTCTGAAGATAGAAAGTCAGTTAACAGTCTGTACGCACCAAGGAGATGGCGTAACCCCTCGTTATCGTAGCCAATTTTTACAGCCAGTTATCGATAAGCATCTACCGTAATTCGAATCAGCTACCGTACCTTGGTGTAGATATTGATCAGCCGGGCGAGGTTCAGCTGGCATCGCGTCGGCGTCGCGTGCTCGTAGCGCACTGTAATTTGAAGTATTTTTTTGCAATGGTGAAGAATGAATCCGGGACTAAAAACTCAGCCCGACCCGGACTATGAATTCAATGTGAAACACGGGCTCGTCTGCTCTCACAGTAATGGAAGTTTTTTTGAGTTGTAGATCAAGGCAAAAATTGAGAATTCAGCCCCATCCTAATTATAAGCTACTGCAGCGGCACGAATTCAGCGGTTCGTATGTTACAACATCGCACATCTTTAGACTATTTTCAAATGAAAAATTTCTAATCGCCCGGAAACCTCAATGGCATTGACATCCCAGCCCCGTTCTGGTTATCATCTAGACTCGAACCATCCATTCACCTGCCGGAATATTCGCAAGGCTTTTGCATCACTTTTGCTTGTTATATTTCTACAATGGGCCTCCCTGAACTATTGACCACACTGCTCCGTTCAGACCATGAACTATACTCGCAGCGCGGATTCTCCGGTCGCACAACCACAGTGCCTGCTCCACCCCTCCTCCTCCTCTCATCCAAACCCGGCGCTCCTCCGTTTCACCGCCCCCTCAACTCACCCAGATCGTCCGTCACCGCGCCCATCGCCAGCAGCTTGTTCTCGTTGGCGAGGATGGCCATGTGCACCGCCTCCGCCGCGCCCACCGCGTCGAACATCACCTGTTGTTATTGTTATTGTTGTTGTGAATTGTTGTTATTATTATTAGAATTCCCAACGCCTTTCAGGCACTGGCATACGTGTCCAGCTGTGGCGGCGAGGGGGGAGGTGCGCAGGGGTGGACAGGGGTTCCCTTCTCTCCACCCCCTGCACACCTCCCCCCTCGCCAGCGGCGTGGACACCTATGGGCACTGGCTTCTAATATCACTATCAACTCCCGATTTCAAGAGGTGGACAAAAACCGCACAAATCGCAACCGGCACCATTCGCGTTTTCACGTTGCTATACAACCTGTCCAAGAAGGGAGCCTACAATAGTGCTAACTTGAAGTGTTCCAATAACAATCGAATCAACACTCGCTTTCCATCCGCCGCAAGCCTCAATCATCCCTTGTTTCTAACCCGGCGCTCCTAGCACGCACCCTTCCCTCACCTTGATCGCCCGCTCCGCCTGTCCGGTGAGCGTGAGCGCCGTGAAGTAGTGCGACCACTCGGCCGACGCGCCTCCCTGCATGAAGTACGACTCGCCTGCAATGGCAATTACCGATTAATTAGTATTTTAAAATTAATAATTTATCTATAAGCATTAAAATCCTTCTCATAGTAGCAATCCCTGGCCTCGATGGACCTTCACGAATGAATGAAACACAATTGCTATCGCCAATTTAGAGGCATCGAAGACACTATTTGTGAAGCTCTCCCGTTCCCCTCTTCCCACGCCAGGCTCACACAGTTCTACAGCCATTTTTAGAGATCGACTACATTTCGGCGTTTCCACGCCCATTCCTGACTCCGCCCCCTTCTCTAACCCGGCGCGAATCTAGCACGCACCCTCTCCACGGAGTGATCACTCCCTAGAAAAGCGTCGGCGAAAATATGATGCTCAGGTGGTCGCACTACGGTCGAGATTTCCTAACAAAAAAACAGCAAATCCCGGTTTGCTCTCCGGCTCACACCAAACGAAATACTTTAGAGTTATATAATAAGATCAGATTAATTACGATAACCTTCATATTCACTATTTAGGTAGAATACTTTGTTACCTACCAAATAAGCGGTAGAACAC
>LS559961.1:32954-45633 GCA_900490775.1 Pristionchus maxplancki
ATAAAAACGATAAATTATACCCATTTTTCTGAATATGTGCCATAGTAGTGAGAATAGAAAACGTAAATAAAAAAGTGGGTATTCGACCTGCAAATATTTTAAAATAAATAAAATGTGACGAAATTTTTGGATTTACCGATTTTCGGCTTTCGATGAAATCTGAGCGAAAAATGTTCGGGAGTAAAAGTGTCTTAGAATTTGACGAGGAAGCTGTCTATGGTACTCCCGAATCGATTTGATTCGTTCTACGAGTTTTGACCTATGACGTCATCACACCATTATTACGTCCCCCTTAAGCGCGGAGAGGCCGGAGAGCTTAGCTAACCCACCAGTCCCATACACTCATCAAGCACTACCTATCATACCAGTTTGGACATAGGTTGCATTTTCACGAATGCCAAGACTTGTTCGATGGAGTCAGATAGTGTCTCTTAATCTCTCCATTGCAGTGCATGGACGATGGAGAGGACTTCTTCGAGAAGAACTCTGATTCTCCTCTCGCACTCAATCTTCTCGCTCTCGCTGATAAACTCAAGCAGATGGTACAGTAATCACCATCCTCATTCACTACCGTACTCCCTCCTCTCTCCGTTTTGTGATTCCACCCACCCTCCTCTTGACAGGTTGAGATATTCCATCTAGATCGATTCCAATTGTTACCGTGTTTATGCAGATAAAGTAGTCACCTTGAATGATTTGGTGTAGAAAGAAGGCAGTCCGTGATGACGGTAGGAGATATTTGAGAGATGGAATGAGACAGAGAAGGCAGAGTATCCATCAGATGGCAGGTCATCGAGTGGTCGTCACTGGTCTGGGATGCATTTCTCCCTATGGCAAAGGAGTTTCTTCCCTCTGGAAAGGATTGATATCCACTCAAGGAATACTCAAATGGAGTGATCAATTGCAGCATGTTGTGGGACAGGTAAAGGAGAGGGAGAGAGGGAGGTGATCTCCATCGATGGACAGGTATCGGATGACGTCATCGGAGAGATTCCCCCTTCTGAGAAGAGAGAGAAGGGAAGAGTCGTGTTGTGGAGTGAGATGGCAGCTGCCGAGGTTACTGTAGAAGGAGTACGGTAGTGATCGATCGATCGATTGAAGGCAATGAAGGATGCGAGAGCAGAGGAGATGGATCACACTGAGACAATGGTCAATGTGGGAACGGGAGTCGTCGATTTGGAATTGATTGGAGATACTGCGGAGGTTGATTGATTGTAGTTGGATGGTCTGATTGTTCCCTTTGAGATGGTTCGAAGTGGAAAAGGAAGGAAGACGAGTCCTTTCTTCACTCCCAGAATTCTAAATAACATGCCCGCTGGATACGTTGCCATGAAGTGAGTCTCGATCGATCGATAGAAGGGTCGACTACCGTACCCATTCCATATACGGTATCCGTGGTGGTGCAGAGTGCATGAGTACTGCGTGTGCCACTGGAGTGCACTCCATCGGGTCGGCCTTCCATCGGATACGATATGGTAGGAGTACGGTGGATGGAATCGATCGATTGATTACTGTAGGAAGTGTGAGAAGAGCCATCTGCGGAAGTACCGAAGCAGCGGTGACGCCGTTGGGAATCCATGCATTCGAGAGGTAGACGGTAGATCAAAGATCAAAGATTAAGTGATTGTCTCTGAAGGATGAGAGCACTCGCGAGAGGAGAAGAGGCATTGAGCAGTCCATTCGATGAGAGGAGGTGGGTCTCGAAGGGAAGAGAAGGGATTACTGTAGTCGAATTGAAGGGCGGGATTCGTGATGAGTGAAGGAAGTGCATTTCTATTCCTGGAAAGAGAAGAAGATGCGAGGAAAAGAGGAGTGAAGATATATGCAGAGATGAAGGGATTTGGTGAGTGGAGGGGAGAGAGGGAGAGGGGAGGGAGAGGAGAGGGGAGGAGAGACGAGGAGAGACTGTTGAAGGAATCTCGTCGGACATCTCTCACATCACATCTCCTCCTCCCGATGGAAGTGGATTGAGAATGGCCATGGAACGAGCCATGAAGGATGGAGAGATCGAGAGGGAGAAGGTAGGGGAAAAGGAATGTAATATTGTAGAAAATACTGTAGTATGGTTTGGGAGAATGAAATAGAATCTCCATCAATGAGAATGATGATTTCAGATCGAGTACGTCAATGCGCATGCGACTTCCACTCGCAATGGAGATGAGGCCGAAGCTGCGGCTATTGAGAAATTGTTGGGAGATGGAGTGAGAGTCAGCAGTAATAAGGTATGTGAGAAGAGAAAGAAATTGATCCTGGTTATGTTCCACATTCATATCTAAACACGAATGCGAATTTTGCAGGGACACGTCGGTCATCTCTTGGCAGGGGCGGGGTCGATTGAGACGTTGGCTACAGTACTCAGTCTGGAGAAGGGAGAACTCCCCCATACACTCAATCTGGTGAAGAGTGATTGTGCGAGGATACGACATGTACAGAGGGGAGAGACGATCGAGAGAGAAGGTGAGGGGATTGACAGGGGCGATGAACTATCAAAATGGAAGGATGATTTGTGAATGATGTCTCCATGAGTGAATGATTCCTTCTTGAGATGCATGCGCACTGGTGAATTCATCTGGATTTGGAGGAACGAATGCTGTTCTTCTCCTTCAGAAATATCGACCATAGAGGAATATCGCCCTTTGATCACTTCACAATGTATTTATACGAGGTACAGTAGCATAAAGGTAGATCAAACTCGTTCTCTGTAGTCTCTGTCCCTATATCGATGTTCTCGTTCTCTTTCTCTATCCATCTTATCCCTCTCCCTCTCCCTATCTCTATCCCTTTCTTCCCTTCTCTTCCCCTTCATCTTCACTCTTTTCTCTCTTGCATTTCTATTGTGATCTCCCTGACTCGATGCTCCACTTCCAATCAAATCTCGTGCATCCATTGATCCACTCTGCAATATTATCGATAGATTGAGGAAGAGAATACAGTACTGCTCACTCTCGTGGCGGGACTTCGATCTCTCTCCATTGAAACTGATTTCCCTCTCTTCGTAGTGGGATGGCCGTGCTTATCATTCCTCTTCGGATTCTTAGGAGTGAGAGGTTCAGTGAGCATCATCTCTTCATCATCTTCTCCTCGACTGAATGGAATTGGGTCTTGAAGGGAAAGAGAGGAATACGGTACTCACTTGAGATTCCCTCTCGTTCTTCTTCTCTTTCTCGGAGGAGGAGGAAGTTCTTTAGCTGGAGGAGGAGGCTTCGGCTTCTTCTCCACATATCGATCGTTTATCAGAATTATTGCTCTGGAAGGGTACTGTAGAAGGGAGATATCGATTGAGTGAATCACCGGTAGGTCTGTAGAAGGATGATGAGAGCATTCTTGCAAGTGAAGAAGATGAGAGTGTAGTTAGAAAGACGATAGAAGAGCATGAGATAGAGACGGACCTGTGAAGAGTGAGAAGGGAGGAGGGAGGAGGGGAGGACTCACTAGAAGGAAGGGAATATCTTGAAGAACATTGGCAAGAACGATCGCCCAGAGATCGACATCGTACGTCATCTGAGAATACTGATGAGAAGAGGAAGAAAGAGAATGATCTACCTTCCACATTCCACTTCTCTTCCTCTCCACTGATCTCGTTGCATAATCATCTACTTTAGTTATTGCCACTCTCATCTTTCGTGCTCGACTTGTAGTGATCACGAAGGGAAATTGGAGAAGAGAAAGCTGAGATCGATTACTGTAGGAACACTGTAGATGGGGTACAGTACCGTCCACGCGAAGAGGACGACGTGTTGGATTGTTCGACTATTGTACACCATCGGTTCCTTGAACACATCGAAGAATTCGACAATGTCCGATGCAATCGCCTGAGAAGAGAAAAGAGTGACGGACTTTTGAAGAAAAAAGTTGAGACAAATGCTTCTCCATCTCATTTTTCATATTTCTTCTTCCTCAGAAACTTCCTATTGCACCCCACAGGAAGATGGAGTAGAAAGGGGAAATGTTTAGTCTCTTGTGGAATGGAATGACTCTAGGAATGGAAAAGAGTTGTTTTGGTTGAGATGGAATGGAATGGTCTCTTTGAATGGGAGACTCACGAGATACGCCAACAAGATCTGAGAGAGTTGTTCCGATGAAATCTCTCCCTTGGGGAGCAACCATCGGCCCAGAATCAGAACTACCAGCATGACCTGAGTGGATACGGTACATCGATCGATGGTGACCACCGTATACCTGTTCGACAATCTGTACCCGTAGAACTTCGTTGGTTTGGGCATCGTCATCAAGTGTGAGTGATACTGTAACTGCGGGACTTGTGGGGGAATAGTCTATCATAGGAATACCTATCGGGCCTTGTTGCTTATCGTTGTTGGCCTTGATAACTCTGAGATCGCAGAGATGTCTCTCGAGCATCCAAATGGGAGGAGCTGTAGCGAGGACATAGAGGAGCACGGAGGTGCAGAACCTGCCAAGAGAAGGGACTCTTCAATCTCCATCCCTCCCTTCTCACCATTTCCTCTCGTCGCCAGCTCTCATTATGATGGTATGACTTCCCTCGAAGACAACCAATAGAATGAGAAGGGCGAATCCCCACAACCATTCCGCCTCCGTCACCAGAGATGTTTGCCACACCTGACAATACGGTAGTCGACGATCGATAGAGGGGTAGTACCGTAGCCACGGAATGGATGACGAATAGAAGTCTTGCGAGGAAGGCACGAGATATGTTCCATAGGACGGAGGCTGCTTCCATAGTGGACTGAGGGGCATTGTGATCATCAGATAACACTGAAAGGAGAAGGGGACGAATAAATGGGTGAGAGAAGAAGAGGATTGGACTCACTTTCGAGACGGAGAAGAAGATCTACTGGATGAAGATAGAGAAGAATGGAAGGACGTCGATTATGAATGCTTCCCCCAAATCCCAAGAGATCACCAAAGACAAAAAGCCATCACTCTTCCACTTGCGAGACTCAATCCCACCCAACTCCTCCCACTCACAAAAGAATGTTTGATGAAGGAATTCAACGAATATTATTTATCATAAAACTGCTAATAGATAAATGAAGTATGATTGATTTTCAACAATTTGATTACGGTAACCGAAACACACTGTGCTAAAACGACCGGACTATTCCAACCTGAAAGAATTTTTTATTGTAGTCAATGCCTATCATCTTAATTTTGACTTTTATTGTAAAAATTATCTTTAGAAATAACAAATAAAGAATATTACAATTATGAATGAAAAATTCAAGTTATATTGGCCCTAGCGCGATTTGTCTGATCTGGAGGAGGCCAAGTGAGCGCCAAGTTCCTGTGAAAGTGGCGAACAAGCATTTTTCAAAAAATCGAGGTTTCGAAAAGCCCGCGTTTAAATCGTTAATAATCGATTATTGTTGTTGTTTTAATGTTTATTTCTCTCTTCTGATGTAGTCAATATCTCTATTCGCCAAATAATCAAATTAGCTCCTGTCTCCGAATTACTTTTGTCGCATAGCAAAGCCGAATTTGAATTCGTAGCTTGCCGTTGTTAATTCGAAATCCACGCTACTTTTAAAGTAATTTCTCTTATTATTTTTGCGAGAGCATCGATAACGCTATCCTTAATTCACTTCCGTATTATGTCGATTCAGATTCGTTCGTTCAATCACTGTAATTTTTTTTCAAATTCAACTCGTTTGTAGGTACTCCGAACCACTCCACAGCCAAAATGACGATCTCAAAGAATAATAAGATGATGCAGCATCTGAACTTCCAGATGAAGGTCGTTCTGCAAGACGGAAGGACTTTCGTTGGATACTTCAAAGGTTATTTTTTTCAAAAATGTGTAAACTTTCCTCTTGGTCTTTCTTTTTTTATGAAATTTTTATTGATTATTAATGTGTTCAGCTTTCGACAAGCACATGAATGTGCTTCTCTCCGACTGCGAGGAGTTCCGTCAGATCAAGCCGAAGGCAGGTAGAAAAACCGAGGGAGAGGAGAAGCGAACACTCGGATTCGTTCTGTTGCGTGGGGAGCACATCGTCTCCCTCACCGTGTGCGGTCCTCCTCCCAAGGACGAGGACTCCGGCCGTCTCCCCAAGGGTGGAGGACTCGGTGGACCCGGTATGGCCAAGCCCGCTGGACGAGGAATGCCCATGCCTCCCATGCCCGGACAGGGAGGACCTCCTCCTGGTCTCCAGGGACAGGTTTGTTTGTTTTTTTTCGTTTCGAGGGCTTGTTAACATTTTAATTTTAAATAATTCAATTTATATGTTAGGTGTCAATATTTCAAATATTATTTTTTTCAGGTTCGTGGTGTTGGTGGACCTGGAATGGGAATGATGATGCCCGGTTACGGCGGACCCGGAGGACCCCCCATGGGTGGCATGCCTCCTCGACCATTCTAAGTTGTATGTTGAATCCCATCTATCTTCTCATTCCTCGCAATCACCCGTTTGTTGTGTTAATCAACTATTTATATCTCTTGTTACGTTACCAAGTAGTACTTTTCACCTGTTTGCAAACTACCCATTTTTGTTGGTGATCTATCCCCCTTTAAAAATAATAATTTGAGGCACCAATGTACTGATACTCATGAACGAGCGAATAAAATTTTTCTCGTATATCGTGTTTTCTTATCAGCTGGCTTGTCCGCTTGAGGCGGTTTGTAATATCGTTGATAGAACGTTGTGGTGTTCTTTGGATTGGCTGATGTGGACTATAATATAGAGTGAAAGATGCCTCCCAAGAAGAACGTCGTGGAGGAGAGACCTCCTCTTATTGGTCGTCTTGGAACCAACCTCAAGGTGCGCTACTGTCCTCTAATTTGTACCTAGATCCAAAATACCGTTCAGGAATGTATTTCAGTTGGAAATCAGGAATAGTAAAGTACATTTAGATGGGCATTCTGGGTCTGCCCAACGTTGGAAAGAGTACATTCTTCAATGTGCTCACCAAGTCGGCCATTCCTGCTGAGAACTTCCCTTTCTGCACCATCGATCCCAATGAGGTATTTCGATATGCATTCATTTCTTCTCTTGTTCCAATAAATTAAGCAGCTACTGATTTTAATCTGAGTGATCACTCTAGTCATAGCCGAGTAGGCTCAAGGTACAATTTCATTAGATGCACAAAGGTTAATGCACAGACCGGGAGTCGAACCCGGGACTTCCGCTGACGGGGCAGGAGTTCTAGATCTTTCTTGCTATCTCTAATAAAATTAAGCAGCTAATAATAAAGCGACTTATTTTGTTCCTCGCCCTTATGGTATAACAGGCATTTCCAAATCAATGACCAAATGTGATGCATAATATCTCGACGATAGGCTCGAGTTCTGGTGGCGGATACTCGCTTCGACTGGCTCGTCGAGCACTACAAACCTGCCAGCAAGGTATTCTAATGTACTTACTTTTCATAAGTGCATTTGCTAATACTTGAATAGTTTGTTGTTTGAAACAAAAAACTTCTAGGTTCCGGCATTCCTTAATGTCGTGGACATTGCTGGTCTGGTGAAGGGAGCCTCAGAGGGACAGGGACTGGGAAACGCCTTCCTCTCTCACGTCTCCGCTTGTGATGCACTCTTCCATCTCTGCAGAGCATTCGACGATGAGGATGTCATCCACGTAGAGGGAGATGTATGTCCTTTGTCGAATGCTCATTTTTATCACTTGCGAACGAATGAGGATCAGAATCGAGTCGAGACATTGATTCTAACAAAACGAAGTTTTATAATCTATCCATTTTTTGTGGTATTGCTGAATGGTTCATAAAATGGTGAAAAAAATCGCTAGAAAATTCTTAATTTTTTTGGTATATAATTAGCGCCCTGTCAATCTGTGCTTTAGGTGAATCCCACTCGTGATCTGGATATCATCGCCAATGAACTCGTCCAGAAGGATCTGCAGTATCTCGAGGGAGCTGTGAAGAAGCTCGAAGCTCTCGTTGTCAGAGCCAATGACAAGACCAAAAAGGTGAACAATATGAGTAGTATTTGAGAAATGTGAAGATTCAAGGAACGAATGGAGTCTGTTGTAGGTGGAATATGACTGTCTGAAGAAGGTGCAGACGATGTTGACTGAGGAGAAGAAACCACTGAGATTGGAACATTGGAATGAGAAGGAAATCGAGGCACTCAACAAGGTAGGACCACGCGAAATTAACTATGCTTGTTTTCTCTCTCAATTGTTATAAATGATGTCAATATCGCATTAGAAGGGAAACATGTGATAGTTCTTGAGAATAATTAGAATTTGAGCACCTTCTGCTTACCTCGAAGCCCATCGTATATCTCGTGAATCTGACCGAGAAGGATTACATCAGAAAGAAGAACAAGTGGCTGCCCAAGATCAAGGTACGTGATTTTATCTTGCCATTAAATAAATTTTATCCTATTGCTGGGGATAACGTTATTTAGGGAAAATAAATATGCGATGCATTTGTAGGAGTGGATCGACAAGAATGATCCTGGAGCAGTGCTCATTCCCTTCTCGGGAGTATTCGAGAGCAAGTTGATCGATATGCCTGAAGATGAGAGAGCCAAGTTCCTCAAGGAGGTATGCAATTCCCTCTTTATTGTACCTAAATATCGAATACGGTCTATTTTTAAAAATTAATTTTGTTTGTACTGAGATGCAAATTCAATCTTGTAGAGTGAGACGACTTCTAATCTGGATAAGATCGTTCACACTGGATACAAGGCACTCCAGTTAGAATATTTCTTCACTGCTGGAGCTGATGAAGTGAAGGCATGGACCATCCAGGTGAGTACATTTTTGGTCGCTTGATTTTAATCAGAGTGGAAAAAGGTTGTCAAAAACTACCTAAAATCCGTAAACATACCCGGTTTTCGAGAGTTGGGTCAACATGGAAAACTATCATAAAGTTGAAAAGATACCCGATTTTCGAAGTATTAGCCTATTTTCGACGTTTTTTTTATAAACATACCCGGGTTTTCGAAAAATGTGCCACCTGATTTTTTCATCTATGATTTTAATGGTATTCCAAGAATAAAATTTCGACACCTTACGATATTGTTCGAACTGTGATTTTTTATCGCAATTGCTTTCTCGATTTTGGAAAGTGAAATTAACTTACATTTAGTTATAATTCGTTAATGCAAAAAAAACTATTCGTACTTGTATTTCAGAAGGGAACGAAGGCTCCCCAAGCAGCAGGAAGAATCCACACTGACTTCGAGAAGGGATTCATCATGGCTGAAGTGTTCAAAGTGGCTGATCTCATCGAATTGGGCGACGAAACTAAGGTGTGTTAAACTACGTATGAGTGGTTGTGGAATTCAAGTTAAGAAAATAAATAATTATGAAAACTCAGATGTTCTCATGGTAGAGAATCATTCATTCATTTTGTTTTGAGAACTTTTTAAAGTATATAAGTGGACTTTTAGCCTGCTATTTTTCTTTCACGAAAATGGGATTTACAAAGATCCCCTGATCGTGATAAAATGTATTTCAGGTGAAAGCAGGAGGCAAGTATCGTCAGCAAGGAAAGACGTATGTCGTCGAAGATGGAGATGTCATTCTATTCAAGTTCAATGCCGGCGCTGGTCTGACTGCCGGAAAGAAGAAGTAAACTACTTGCCATCCCTTCATTGTTACCTTGTTATCTGAGCAAGATCGGTTTTGTAGTTCACTCTTGGGATATGTGATGCTTTGCTTGTTTTCTGTTTTCTGTTTTTATAGAGTGATATATTGAATGGATAAATGGAAAGTATTTTTCTCAAGACTATTTATCTCGCAGACTATGGGCGTTAAAAACGCAACTCGAGAGAAATACCGGCCGGGGAAAAGGAGAGCGTACAGTAAGAAGAGACGCTTAGACTGACTAGAGGAGGCTATAGAGTGTGTATCTAGGAGAGAGCACTAGACAACGAGCGGGAAACGCGACGCGTCGGATAGACGCGCTGGGCGGATAGAGGCGGGGTCATTCTCTCGCTCCTCCCATCTATACTCCGCCTCCATCAAGGCTCCAAATGGCGGAGACTCCGATTTTACCGAAACCTGGAGCAGGAGTGCAGAAAGTGATTCTGATTCAGAATCCAGCACCACAGCAGCAAGTTTACCTGCTCCAGCCAACTAGTAATCATGGAGCGAGCCAACCGGTGAGACTTATTTATTTGATCAATACTGTCTTACCTGAGATTAGATCGAAAACGCTTGGATATTATCTCTGATTTCACAAGAGCTTGGACTTATGAAATGATTGGGCTCATGCCATTGAATCTAGTTGAATAAAAGGCGGAAAACCTGAAATGGAGTGGTAAATCACGTGAATCTCGAGTTTGGTGTGAAGGAATGACTTGTTGATTGCAGCTCACATTCATTCCCCTCATCCAAGGAGATTCTTCCACTGGATCCACTTCCACTCCCATATCGAGTGGAGGAGGAGGAGGGAATAAGAAGCAGATGACTCATCTCCAGCCAATGACTCCTTCCTCGTCCACTTCTGATCAGGACAAAGCTGCCGCTGCTGCTGCCAATCAACAGAGAATCACTCTCGGTCAGTTCATCATTATCGATTGCCCATCGATTGCCCCATTAGAATGGGTAGATCAGGGGGAGAGACTTTTTCGGATGATCTTGAGATGTTTCATGTGCATGCTTCAACCTGTTCCCTTCTCGAGGGCTCAATTATAGTAATTGATGGGGGAGGGGAGTAGGGAAAGAGACTGGAATCTAGTGGAGAGAGGGGGAGTGGCTTGTATTGATCTCTCTCCTCCCCCTTTCTCCTCCCCTTTCTCTTCTCGCGATAGGGAGAGAGTGGGTGTGGCTGGAAGAAGAGAGAGAGAAAGGAGGGAAGAAGAGGGCGGGTTTAGATTGAGAAGGAGATGAGAGAGTGGGAAGAATGGAGAGAGGGAAGTACAATGTGGCCCACTTAGGATGAGATACAATCAAAGGGGAGAAAGCAGCAAAAAGTGGGAAGAATGGAAAGGGAGAAATACGTTTGAGAATGGAGTATATTCAGGGAATCTCCACTTCCAACAAGATCCGAATGATCCCCAGAAGTGGATTATTACTAATGACAATCCAGCTGGAAATGTTGATGGAGTCGATGTCAGAATTTATTTTATTTTATATTGTAAAATATTTTTGGTTGAAGCCAGTTCAAAGATACAGTATCATGTCAGTGCAGATTAGGATCGTAAAAATCGTACAAAACATTTCTTTATTACTTTTGAAAGAAGCTTGGATGATTCTGAAGATAAGATGGTTATCTTCCTTTTCTTAATGTGATCTCTTTCTTAGATGGTACACGAAGAAGCGGACGGAGGAATGAGTCCCACTATGCAGAGTGATTACGAAAGTGGAGAAGATAGAAGATATGAGACGAAACACAATAAAAGTTGGAGTGCTGAAGTCGGAGCTGATGTGAGTTACTTTACTAATCTGGTGAAACATATTTTACATGGGAAAATTAAATGGTTGGTCACAATTCCAAGGGAAAGATAACTTTGTGTGAGGGCTCGATACAAAGAGGAGTTCGATGGCTTAGAAAATCACTATCGAGGGATTAGCACCTGTTTTATTGTATTTTTACTGACTGGAATCGGAAAGATTAATGGGATGAATTGCAGATGCCGAAACGATGTGCATGTACGTGTCCCAACTGCCAGAGTAACATCGGGAAAACGTGAGTGACAGAGATTTTAAGAAAATAATATATTACAATTTAGAGGAGAACGGAATTTTGCTATTTTTGTGTAAATCAGCGGGATGAAAGTTAAATGCGATATTATGCATATCAATAACTGTTAACTCATCTCAAAAGTCTCTCAATCTCACATAAATTAGTTTTTAAACATTAATGCTATCACATTCCAATTGTTTGTGATTGCAGTGCCGAGGGGAAGAGTCGATTGCACATCTGTCATATCTGCTCGAAGACCTATGGAAAGACGAGTCATCTACGGGCGCATTTGAGAGGTCAGATCAATATCGATTACACATTGATCTAAATTGTTGTTACGGTAGTGCGTATGGATCTTTTCTTTGCTTGTAGTTGGAATGATGCGTGTGAATCATGATTGTTTGTGTGTAGCTTATCTGTGTGACCTTTGGAATGAATTCGCAAAAATTTGAGATCAAAACAAGAAGAGCCTAGGGCTGAATTATGTATAAATAAATAAATAATTGTATTGCAGGCCACGCGGGTAACAAGCCGTTCGCATGCGATTGGAATCATTGTCAGAAGAGATTCACTCGATCCGATGAACTGCAGAGACATCGAAGGACTCACACGGGAGAGAAGAGATTCACTTGTGCCAGTTGTGGAAAGAAGTCAGTCCATCATTTGATCAACATTTTTGGATTTATTGCTATTGACTATATTTTATATCAGCATTGAGTTTGAATTGAGCAAGGCCAGTGGGTTCGATGACAACAATGTGGGGGGGGGGGTAGGAAGTCACTCCAGTCGGCTCGTTCCATGATTAGTAGACTGGGGCAAGTAGACTTGATCTTGTGCTACAGGATTCTGATTCAGAATCACTATCTGTTGATGGAGGCGGAGAATAGATGGGAGACTGTGAGTGGTCTAATCATATTCCTTCTTTCAGATTCATGCGATCTGATCATCTCACGAAACACGAGCGAACTCATTCCTCTACTCGATCAATTATGCAGACTCCGATTAAACTGAATCACAACGGGTGATTATCCCTCCTTCTCCCCCTTCCCCTATCGTAGATAATATCAATCTCGTTTAGTTATATGAGTGCTAAGCTATTGGAGAA
>LS563502.1:46072-59972 GCA_900490775.1 Pristionchus maxplancki
GTTATCGATTGGCTCCTTTTATACTCTTCAAGGTTTATTCAATTTTGGTTCATTGAATTGCGCGTAACGTGCTTAATAAGCCTGTCTCGTTTCAGGGTCGTAAGCCACTCTACGACATGTGGTTCGAACAGTTCTACTCCGGAATGATCACAATGGCCTGGGTAGCGGGCGCCTGCTACATGTCGTACCCCTTCAACAAGTGGGATGTCGGCCGCAAGCACAGACGAGACACTTGCTCCTGGGAAAGGTGAGAGTTTTTCCCTACAAATTGTCTGATTTTATTTATTAGAGCTATTTGTTACCTGCGATCGCAGGGTATTATTATTAATTTTGGTCGCTTTTGCTGTTGAGTGGGTCTCCACGTATAATATTAATTATAACTAATTAATGATAGGAGGGGTGTCGCATTGATAAAATGTTTCAGATTGTTGTATCATCCCTATAATCCAATCTTGATGATACCCCCTCTTTTTCAATCATTCCTTGATACTTGCATGAAATGCGAGATCCCCTCAACAGAGTAAGCGCCTAATTTTATTACTGAATTTCTCCTCATGTGGTACATAGTACATAGTCCTCATAAAAAGTTGATAAGTTATGGTTAGTAAAAATGTTTACAAACAGTTGTCTTTTCAAAACCTTGTAGAGGCGTGCTTTTTTCTAATATGTTAGCAGAAATTAAAGTTGAATAAGCAGTACCTAAATATTTTCCTAACATTCAATTTTCAGAGAGATGTATACGAAACGTGATCACCGACTGACGGGCAACCAGTACGTAGTCAGTGGACTCGAAAGCATCCCCGAGGCCAAATAGATGAATCCCGAGATAAGCGAGCCAATCAGTTCCCTCTCCTCTCAGAGCATGTATTATTGTAACTGATAGTAGTAAATGACTTCCTAAATCCTCGTGAGTTGAACATGCACCCTTTATATATCTTTTTGTTCATTTTAGTTTATCAGACACTTGGGATATCGAAGAGTATTGTAGATGAGTCGCAATCTAGCCTGAAAATTATTTATATTAGTCAAATTCGGACTGTGAATAACGCGCCTCGGACCCCTTGGAGGAACTGTACCATGTACCAGAACATCATCACGATATCATAAAATATTTGGACAGCCGCGTAGTAGGGGTCATTCACTGATATTTCATCACGACGGCCTCCCATCATCATCTAAATGATATTGTGACAAAGTACTGATGGGGTTTTAACAATATCGCACCTGTATATCATAAACGAGATAGGCCATCATTACCAGGGTCATCAGTCCAGCGTAGACCGTGTATAGCCATTGAACTTGCTGAGACATTGTATTGAACAGGCAAAATCAGAATTTACTTACGAATGCTATAGCAGCAGTAATAGCGATAATGAAGAAGATGAGCATTATCATAGAGATCAAGAAGAGAAGTGACCGGCAACTGATATGGGATATGATTTTGCCTGTTCAATACAACTGCTTATTCTAGAATGAATGCGTACTTTGTCATATCGAATTTGGTAAAGATTGCGAAAATGATGGTTGCAGTGCAACAGACGGTAGTCATCACTAATGCGACCAGTACTGTTTCGACGTCGGAATGAATCGTGATTCCGATGGACACCCATCCTGCCGAGAAGACCTCAACGATGATGTTATGTTATCCCGCGTGGGGGTAGATCACTCACGAGCACGCAAGTCGTGATATAGTTCCACGGTGATGTCTTGCGAAGAGAAGTACAGCAACTAAGTGCGATATAGGTTATGACGAAGAAAATGCTGGAATAATGTATGTCAGGGGGGCACGGTAGATACCATCGCACTAGCCAACGATCCATATCCACCAGTTTTTGAGTGCGAATATGCGAAAGTTTTGGCTGATGAAGGGCAGCATCGTCATCATTACTACGATTGCGAGCTGTAGTGTCTTTATTTGAACCAACTTTCAAATGATAGCCGGAAAATAGTTTCCAGAATATTTCTATCAGGCGCGAACGAACCATAACAGCGACCATGCCGAAAACCTTCTGGACGAAGATTCGACGGGCGATGGCGCAATCGAAAGACTTGGGACCGACGTAGTCGAGAGCCACGCCCGTCTTCATCTGTTGCGCCTCAACTGAAGAGTACGGTACTCATTGTCAGGGGGGATGTCAAGTTCAGTAAGAAGTTGTAGGGCGAATGAAGAGTGTGCAATTGGCTAAAGCGCGCTAAGTCTTGTCAGACAGTGTGAGAAGGAGGACCCACCATCTGCACTGTTGGTAGGGAATTTGTTGTTATTGTTGTTCTCGGAGGATGGAGGCTGTTTGAGGGGATCAGTGGCGGGTTGTTCGGGGTTCTTTCTCAAATCGGCACCAGTACCAGTGGTGGTGCCCGTCTGACCAGTGACACCTGTGGTACCACCAGTCATCTCGGTACCACCTGTCTTCGTCTGCGCCTCATCGTCCCTGAAGGGATTCGGTAGATAGATGCGATAGAAGGAGTAGTACTAGAGACCACTAGAGACTCACGCCATCCCGTCGACCTCCCCTCGCTAGACCCGAGATGGGGAATGAGAAAGAGTTGGAGAAAATAAGATATTATTTATTTATTAATATAATTTCGAGATGATTAGATGCGACGTGCGAAGAACAATTTTTTCTAATTAGTTTATACACGTTTTCTCGACAATGACATAGCTGTGGTGAATCAGATTGAGACGATGAATCGATGGATCTCATCGAGATCAGATCGATACTTTCGATTCGGAGGACTTGTTACCCGTTTGGGTGTTACGAGTATTTGTGTTGGTGTTGCTCCCAGTCACAGTTCGGGTTTGACTCGTTTGCGTTCTCTCTGTACGAATTAGATCGCTCTGAAATGCGGCGTGCGGTGGGATACTGTAGATTACGGTACCTCGCTTAGTTGCGTCTTATCCAGTAGATCAACGACCTGCTTCTGTTCGCTCTTTTTCTTGCGAGCCTTGCTCACTTTCTGAATACGGTAGTTCTATTGATTGCGGTGAGACTACGGTACTCTCGGCGGTGGTTCTGGCTGCTTTCCTGATGGCTTCGCGGAATGAGGATCTTCATTGTTCTTGAGCAAATCCATTAGCTGAAAAGATCAGTTGTCGATCATGATCGGGGTGGATACAGTAACCTCCTTCTCGACTTCCTTCAGATTGCCAATCTGAAATAGGAGTACGGTAATAGATTATGGATGCGGAAGGACGAACGTCTTTCTCATTGAAGCTCATTTCAGATGGACAGCTCGGGTTAGATAACATTTCCTGAAGTTGCGTCATCATTATGCAATCACAAGATATCTAGCACTTTCGGTTTGGCCTTCACTTGTTCTACAGGGATTTTAGCAGCAACCAGCAATGGTTCCTTCTCCTTTCCCCTGAAGAGGTCAATCATGAATCGGAGATGATGGGAAACAATAACCTCTCTTCATCCCCAGTAATGACGATCTTCTCAGTCGTCTTTGTGGGAGTGGTGTCTGAAGGGGATGGATGCTGTATCCTGTCGTTCCTGTATCTCACTGCTAGGCGAGGGAGGCGGTGGTTCGGCTTGCTTGTGCGATTCCATCGTGCTAGGTATTGGTTTCGCGCTCTGCTCGGTATTTTCAATTCGTTTAGATTTCTCCTCCTGAAGGATTACGGTAGTTCATTGTGTCACATTCCTTACTCACGATGTACTTTGTCTTCAGTGTGCGAATGAAGCGAAACTGTACAACAAAAGCGATACAATCGAGTATTTGCACGATAGAAAACGTAATCAATACTATCTGGAGTACTGTAAATGGAGGTTTACGGTAGATCGGTCGATCGACGACTGACCAATCTCTGATTTGTTCGGATCTATCATACTGCATGTGGTTCTGATGACATATAAATTATGTCGATCAAAGATCAAAGATCAACTTATTGAACGGAGGATCCTTCAGGAGATAACTTGCCAAGAAGTAAAAGCCCAGAGTCGTTTGCAGTATCGTGTTTATGTTTTCGCCCGTCTAGAACTGTGATTACTGTACCCATTCGAGCTACCGTATACCTTTGCGGTCGAGAGATCCTGTAGTGTTTGTAGACTGGGCTTGTCTTTGAGGAATAGATATTGTATGAAGACGTGGCCAGAAACCAAGCCGTGACTCGTAGACGTTGCGACCTGAGGAGAAAGATATTGTGGATCCAATTGAAGGATGGATAAGATATTATCATAAAAATAAAACGTTCCGAACATAGAAATTCGTCAATCCCAAAGTGCAAGTTAAGTGCAAGTTCATAAAACTACCGAGTTTGACGTAGTAGTTTATTTTAATCACTTATTTTAGTGCTCTAATTTCCTATTATCATTTTAGAAATCAGATAAAATAAACAGAACGCGTAGAAAACGACGTAATGTAATGGTGCGTGCGGCTTGCACTTATCCCGTTTCCTTGTGAACGGAACGTTTTATTTCGTGGTGTACGACAAACTTTCAAACTTCTATGATAGTGTAGTTTAGATACTGTAAGACTTCAGAATTCCATCTCACCAAGGGTAGACTGTAGGGCCAACACGAAACTATTACAAGAGAGACGATAGAGATAATGAGTGCTAGACATCGTAATAGGAGACGAGTGTAGGTCACAATGCCGATCGATCGCTGAGTGGATACGGTAGATAACGGGTAGATCATCAACTGACTATGGACGATGACGTCTCTGCCTCAATGGCGTCATCTTTGACGGTGTCCTTGGTAGACAGTTTCGAAGGAGGGGAGGAGAGACGACAGAACCAACCAGATGGGATGGAAGAAGATGGAAAGAGTGAGGGGAGAAGGAGAGGGGAGAGATCAACCACTCATTCTACTTTGACTCTCCTCTCGAAGACGGTTGGTGCGATGGCTGCGGTGAGATTACGGTAGAGTGTAAAGTATGCTAAATCATCGCGCTCAGCTTCTGAAGGTCACCGTGAATCAGCCTCCGATTCCACCGCAGGAAGACTCGGGTCCGACGATTCCTGAACCGCCGAAGGTACAGTATCCTGGATTACGGTATCCGACACCAGTGTCATGTGTGTTCTTCAGCTCAGGAAGAAGCCTCACCATCAGCCTCATCAGCCTCAGGAGAAGCTTGCTCCTGGTCTCGAGAAGCTCAAGCGACCGTACATCAACATGGACGAGGTTACGGTAGAACCAATGCAAACGCCAATTATCGATTGAAGGTGCTTCGGCTCGGTTCGATTCTTGAAAGAAGAATGAAACTGACTGCAGAGCATCGAGCTTCCTTCGACTGGCTGGCCTACACGAGAACGCAGGATATGGTATCTGAAGAGTACTGTAGCCAGCTCAGTTATCGATCTTCAGCAGCGCATGCCCGAGTTCTTCGTGCATCTGCAGCGATCCATTGGAGGAGTGGTACGGTAGTGAATCACAACTGACTTTATTCTCACCTGAATTCAGCTGCTGCAACCCATGTTCGCGACCGAATCGATTGAATATCTGTTTGAAAAGAAACTTCTGACTCCTGTCGAGAGAGATGCAATCTGCACTAAAGTACTCATTTCGAATATTTCAAAGGAAGAAATTATCCTTTTCAGATTCGAGAGATGAATCCCAGTCTCCTCACGATGTATGCGGTCGGTTCGTTAATAATCTCATTTTGGTAGTCAATGTTATCGTTTAAGGGGAACTTCTTCGAACGGAGTCGCAAGTGTTCCGAGCGGCAGGCAACCATCTCGACTGAGTCTCGAAGTCATCCAATTAGTGGAATCAAGAATAGATCTTTCAATATCGACATGAGATAAAACTATTCGTTGAATTCGTGTAATAATTTGCCAGTTATGCTGTTCAAATTCCAAATTCACAAATAAAAATAAAAGAGCCGATAAATTGTCAATGGGAATATCCCACAACGATTTCGCAAAAATACGGTATTAGAACATTATCGACGTGATTCTACGAGTTTTCCTTCTCCTTTGTGTGTTTTATTCTCTTCGTGCTTTGTTTATTTATATTTAATGTTTATGAAACTTTTTGTTTTCTACAGGCTACATCGTCCAAAGTAGTATAAGAACATTTCGCTGCTAGCAGGTCGACAACAACAGTCAGTGAGTTCCCTCTTCAATTATTTATCGTCAAATTTGCTAATGAGGGATACAGATAATATGGGCGAGTGAGAATTGAGGAACATCGTGAACTTCCGAATGACAGAATCGTGTTAAAGGGGAAAGGGGGCTACTCGAGTGCCGCGATCTTTCGTTGCATCATCTCGATTTCGGCGAGTTCGATAGGCGTGTGGCATGGGTAGTAGGCACTGGCCACGAATAGAGTGGGACTGGCTGCCTTAACGTAATTATTTAGTTAGTTAATTAGGTTGATATCTTACTTTAGCAGTCTGGAGCGGCGTAGAAACGCGCGAAATTGTGTCGAGCGCTGGCGATTTGGCCTGAATAGATTGACTGAGATCGTTGCTCAGTTTATTTTGCTTGCCTGAGCGGTCTTGAGTGGAGTCGCAGCTTCTTTGCTGCGTGCGACAGGCACAGGCGTCTGTCTGGGAGGCTGGAATGCGGGAGGTCAGGGTCTGTAAGTGGTAGTTCGCTTGGTTAAAAGTGGTTGGTCGCCTTGAGAAAGATTCAGGCTGTTTTCAATGCTGTTTAATTATGCAACCAATATTACCGCGGGCGTGGCGGCGCGTACGACGGGTGTCGCTTGGATGAGAGATTCGACTGACGGGCAGCGACTTATCACCTCATATTTATTTATATCATTAATTTAATTCTCGAACGGATCTTCGAGTGTGTATTAGAGCCACTAGGGCAATTTTCTTGTTCTAGAAACTAACACAGCTTGCGTATGAGCGTTATATTAATAATTCTCCTCACCGGTACACTCTTCTCCGTTCTCGTCGATAATTCTATCACAGATCGGACGACTGGTTGAGAATCGAAGCAATTCTTGCCCACCAGAGTCTCAGTGCGCACGAATAGAGACATGCGGGAGAAGGTACTCTGGAACGATTAGGAGTATGCTCCACCGGACCATGTGCTTGACCCACCGGATTGCATCCGAATACGGTCTGATGGTCGGCGCCCTGCACGATGAATGGGGCGAGTGGTTGACGAAGTCGCTGGGCGAGGGCAGTTCCGTGCTCCAGAGGAACCATCTGGATAGGGTACGGTAGGGCTACTGTAGACGTGGTTCCCGTACCGAGTCCTCAGTTCCATGCACGATGAGAATAGGAAGGTCAATGTTTGAGATCTTCTCGCTGCTGAAATTGCACACCATACGTGGGCGCGGTCCAACGGCATGTGCCTGCATTTTTTCAAACCAGGTGGCATGAGGCTGCAGGTGTGCGAAAATAGGGCGTGACGTCACGGGTTTTGACAGGTTACTGCTTCAACAGTCTGGGATTTGGCCACTAGGCTGCTGCTGACGTCACGGCGACCGGGGGGGAGGGGGGCGGAAAAATTTTTTTGGCCCTGCTGGCAAAATTTTTTGGGTGGACACGTGGCTGCAATTTTTTGCCTTCCTCTTCCCTGCATAAATATTTTCGATGGGCCCCTGCCCACGTATGTTGCACACATTTTTATAGATGTTTCAAATATGGTAGGGTTCAAGAGGTTGATAGATTATAGGAATTTTTGTTGTCTTCCTTACTTTGCGAATGGATCGAAGCAGCAAGTGGACTCCTTTGTTGGTTGCGAGGAGAGAAGTCGAATGGCCGAGGTGAATGGAGCCACCAGAATCATCCCAGACAGGGGAGGGGGGCTCTGACAATAAAGCCAGTTCTCGATGGGCGATAGGTGCTTAGTTTCACCGTGAGCTGCACCGCGAGTGTCTTTCGGTAGGCGACATCCACTGCGGCAGCCGTGCCAATAGAGTAGCCGAGTAGGACAATCTAGGATTACGGTATTTGTGCCAGTATCGATCGAATACAGTACGCTCAGGTCCGGATTTTCCTTGTTGACGTGCTCGAAGACGGCGAGTGTATCGGCGTAGATGTGTCGCTCCGAAGGGTAGCCGGTACTATAGCCGAATCTGGGAGGGATACTAGAGAAGCACTTTATTGATAGACGCACCCAGAGTAGTCGAAGGCGTACAGATCGAGGCCGATGCTGTCCGCCACCTGCCAAATATCGATTTATTGACTGACTATCAATTTTCTCAACCTGCACGAAGTTGATGCAGTGCGGCTGCAGAAAGTGGCCAAGGTCGGACGAGTTGGGTTGCGTCATCAAAATGATCTGAAGGGAATATTGATTATTCTAGATACAGTATGCCATAGTTACCGTACCTGCTTCCGCTGGCTCTCACACGTGGACGGTAGTCGTCTTCGCACGTGGATGACGACCAGATCATTACCGTGCGGACTCTTGATCGTAGTCGTCGTGATCCTGCGAGGAAGATTACGGTAACTGGAGGGTATGGTAGTCCAATCGATTAACCTATCCATGATCCATGCATAATCGCGATGGGTGAGGCCTCGCATTGGTGTGGGTACGAGTTTGAACGGTTTACCGACCACCTGAGGAATTACGGTAGATGGGGTGATCGAAAACTGAGAGGCACCAGTACCTCCTTGGCCGATTCAACGAATCGATGCTGTTCCGAGTCAAGTTGCAGTCGGTATCCGCTGTTCTTGGGCGGAGGATGGAAGGCCACTTTGCGAACGATTCGATTGGGCATCGGAGGACATGTCACTTGGCATACTGTGCCGATCGCCTGACAATACGGGGATACTGTAGATAGAGCTATGGTTGGTTACGGTACCTTGAGCACATTGACGATCTTAGTCCAGTTGCTGGTATTGGGCTCGGCACCAGAGGTGACCCGAGTCTCCGTGATGGAATCGTCCGAGTTGGAGCGAACCTCGCGATTCAGCTCCTGATGGAGAGATCGGAATAGGATGAGGAGAGATTGATGAGGGAATCGGGAGAGAGCAGAAGCAACTACTAGTTCTTGTAGTGTTTCAGTTTCATTTTGATAGTAGGGATTCTCGGCGGGGCTTCCATCATTTTTGATCACTGACATCGATGAGCACACTGAGGTTACTGCGATGGGCACGGCTGCGTCGACTTCTGGCGGAAGAGACCGTGTCTGAGAGGGTACGGTATACCCGGGGTACTGTAGTCAGGCAGGCCACGATACCTGATAGGACCGAAGTGGCGGAGGTCTGCGCACTGGCGGGGCCCAGATCGGACACGATTATGCTGGACATGGTTTCGGTACGGGGTCAGGGGATCCTCCCAAATGGAGGGAGAGACGACCGCAGGGAAAGGGAGAAAGATGAGGGAATGAGTGGAGAATGAGATCGATTGATTGGGAAATGGTTAATGCAAAGTGAGTGAACGTGAAAGATTGAATCATTGCTGAAAATGTGATTCAGATTGAACGTGATGTCCCGCGAGTGCTCGGAAGGATGGAGCAGTAAGTTTATTATTTTATATTTATTTATGTTCATTGTTCATCTCTGAAATATTATATTTAACGTATATTATTAATTCATTAATTCTTAATTCATTTATTTTACTCCCTGGTAGTAGTTATCAGTAGAAAACTCACTACTCGATAGCTCCCGCACCCCCTGAGGCTACCGTAGTTTTCAAAGGCTGAGCCCGCTGGCACTTTGCCAAGAGCTTAATTAAGCCCGTCCCATTGGGGCTGAAATCGACGTACTTTGTCGTCGAGGGGCTTTGGTGTGAAAGAGGCGGTCCGCTCGTCACAACACCCTCCAGTCTTGGCTTTTCGCTTCGTTTTCAGCCCTGAATCCTCTTCCCTCTCAAAGCAACCCCCGGAATTCCTTGCCTTCCTCAAAATAGTAGCCAGTCCCTGCAGTACTGGCTGCTCATTTCTCACCGTTCATCGTTTTCCCTTCCCCGTCACGCTCCATTTATCTCCTTTCTTCCCTTCTCGATACATTTGCAACTCTTCTTGCCAATTGGAAGTGGGCAGTCGAAGGTTTTCACGTGATGGCGGAATTTCGCACTTCCGTTGCTCCTTCCCCTTCCCCCTTTCTTCTTCCTCATTCTTCCCCATTTCAACTTAACTATCGATTAGTCGAGGATAAGTTGCAAGTCCTTCAGTGCAGTCAATACTCGAGAGGGAGAGATTCCAAACCAGGAAGTTGCATGTTTCGAGTGAGAGAGGGGGGTCGACTCGTCAATTACTGCTGGAGGAGGAAAGAGGGGGGGGGGGGGCAGTGAGTGAAAACAGCTAGGATGGGGCTCGTGTTTCGTCCGCCTGACTCAGTCGCCCGTATTAGTTTACTCTTCACTGTTCGATTTTCCCCTTTCCTACTTCCTTCCTTCTCTCCACTCTGTCATTTCGCATCTTTCCCCGATTACCCAATCCCCTTTCCCTTGCGGTTCTCTGCTCTCTTCTCTCCTTGTTGCGATAGAGAGAGCGATCAGTGGCCGATATTCGCACCTCTCTCCCTTCTCCCTCCTCCTTCCCTCAACTATAATTGGAAGGCAACACTCGGATTGTTTCCGTATGCCAATCGCAACTGTAGTGAGTAGTGATCTCTCCCTAGTTCTCCCTCGAGTTGTCTCACTGCAGAAAGAGTGCAGCGAGTGGAGAGACAGTGACCATGCCTCGCGATTGTTGTTGAAAGAAGGGAGGAAGGGGGGGGGATTGTGTGTTGATCCGAGTGATGATGAGAGAGGGATGATTCCGCACGTCGAATAGTCCATTGATGCCCCCTTCTTATCAGCCGAATTTTATCTCGCTATTTTCTCGGAAAGATCGTCAGATTATGTTTGTCTGCCCCCACGTTGACTAGTCGTCGCTCCGAGTGATCCCCATGCGATATCGAGGTAGATCAAATAGACGAAGTTGCGTGATGGAAGGTCGTTAGGCAGTAGAGACGAGTAGAGCTCACGCTAGTGTGTGCTCATCCAGCATTCTCACGCTGTATTTCGCTCTCTCTCAAGGTTTTCAGAGATCAAAGATCAATTGAAGGCCCGGACCAGTGCATGGAGGGCCACCACCTCCACTCCGCCTTCCTCTCCCATCACAGGTATTTATTTATTTGATCTATATTGGAATATTATTTTTCTAACAGTCTTTTTCGACGTAGTGACATTGGTTGATTGACCAGGTGTAGTAGGGACTACGAAACATGAAACGGGTGGGAAGTTGAGACCACGTTTTCTAGGGATTCATATGCGACTTCTTTGGGATAGTAAATCGAGGTGAAACTGACTGGGTGCATTCTGCGAATAAATTTCCGGGCATACGAAATCTAAATTGGATACTTTTTTAGCACTTGGCGGGGGAGACGCAAGAGACCAGATGAAATCTATTCGTAGAATGTGACTCTGGTTTTAATTTGGACTTTTTGGATGGTGAAGTTTGATACACTGCTGTGTTTCGAGTTGGTCCTGTGAAAGAGAAAGGGTGAAACACGTAACCAACTAGTAAAAGAAAAATGAAGTTAGTTGAGAAAAACTGGAGAGAATTGCCTTGTGTTCACTCGAGTGGAGCGAGAATCATGTGTTGTTCGTTGCGACGGATGTTTTGGTAATTACAACACCAGTCAGAGATCACTCAATCGAAACTGCCGACGGTAGTCCACGGTAAATATATTCAATGACCAGTCAAGTGGTACGCACTGCTACCTTTTCATTGCGAAACTGTTATGGGCGATATTATTTTTTAATGAATATTAATTAAATATTACAATTTGTATTTTGCAGGGGCATCGGTCCTCCAGTGGTGCCACAGAAGCTGTTCGCCAATTGGGAAATGGACAGGGCGCATCCCACTGCAGTCCAGAGGTGATAGTTTATTTGAATTATTATAATGGTTCGTGAAAAGTGGTTGGGTGAAGAGATTTTGATAGTTCTGTAATAGTTTGGCATCAATCGCACAGAATTGAATTGCCTGTTGGCATCATGTTGCGCAAGATGCTTATGTATCGTGGGAATAGACTAGGGCAATTTATAGAGGTTGTATGCGCATAGATATAAACATTATTTCATTAATTGTTAGATTAAAGTTAGTACCATTGACAAATATCCAGTAGATTTCCGGCTACACTGACACTGTTTTCTCAAGAGTTTGGATGATGGCATTAGTTATCCGGAGAAGATCATTTCATACAAAAACCAATATTTGTAAGTGGTTCTCAAAGATCTCCGTTATTTTGATGCATCTTGTCCGAATAATCGGCAAAAGTGAGGGAGGGAAGATGGATTGGCATCTCGAACTAAAGAGATTACGGGGGGATCGAAGGGATTGAAAAGCGGAACTCATCACGGGAAAGAAGGGAAAGAGGAAAGAGTAGTGATTGAGTGTTCTCTCATCGAGTGAGAGTATCTTTAGAGAGTGCGATCTTTCGAACGAAGGTGACACATAGTTGAGAACAGCAAACAGTAAAGTGTCAAGGATGGAAATATAATGATTTCTGTAGTAATAATCGATTTGCAGGGTGTTCACCCTGAGCATCTCTCGTCTCGCCCTCTTCCCCTGTCCATCGCAGATGAGAACACTCGTGATCACGGCTAAGTTGGAGGTACGGTAGGGGTGAATTAGGATAAGAATTGTGGGTCATATCGGGTTGTTGCAGCTCATTGTTGCTTTGAAGTAGATGTGAAACACGAGTGAATTGGGTGCAGAACAAATTTTAGCGATATGATGATTTAGGGACTTTGATTTTTAGGAAACGATAACCTTTGCAGGGTTACAAGCGGTCGCTGCGCAGCAATGAGATCGTGCTGGGAGACGGAGGAATGAGCGCCATCGATCTGCCATTGGACATCTCGTTCACCATTCAGGTTGGGATATGGAGTATCTGAAACACGAATACGCTAGTGATGTTTTCAGAATTGAATAGTCGATAGAAGATGTAATAGCCTGGCAAAAAGCCGATTATGAGTCATAGCTGATTGGTGTTTCAGCTAGTCTAGTTGTGGAACAGTGGTACTATTCGAGCAATCAGTTACAGGGTGGCTGTCAAATAACTAAAATCAAATTACGTGCATTTAATAAGTCCGTTTCATATCGTGTTAAGAAAACTAATATTGTAGGCACATCATTTGAGCTGAGGTCAATAAACGGAAATTAATCAATTTCGGGGGATGTTGGGGCTGTAGTTATTTTTAAGACTCGCCAGTGTAGTTGTTGTGGGAACATGAGATCAGAGAACAAGTTGTTTTTTCTGAACAACTCTATAATCTTTCATCCCTTTGCAGTATCCACACTTCCTGAAGCACAAGAGCAACGTGATGCAGATTCACGTGCAGAGGAAGAGGAAGTACAAGAATCGACCCATTCCCGGAGGATTCAAGAGTGTCGCTTATGGTTAGTTTGTTTGTTTCGAGGCGAATCACCAGTGTTACTGACTGTCACTTTGGACAAAATGTGAAACAGTACTTTCCGATTGTTTCGGTTACTTATTTTTAGAACACTGATGTATAACTGATGATTCCTGTGTAAATGATCAATCGGGCTGCCGATGCTTCCAATATATATATATATATATATATATATATATATATATTTCGACAAGTTAATTTCAACAACCCCGGCTCACGTTTCGGGTACAGGCATAACAGTTTCTTTCCTCGAGCGGCAAGACTATTAGTAAACCCCGAGAATCAGACCAGTTTCACCGAGTAGTTAAATTTCCCAATGTCGCATTCATTGTCGTAAATCCTTTTACTGCACTTCTACGCCAAATACTTATTTGTTTTCACCGTTATTTCCCATGAAATAGCATAAATATATATATATATATATATATATATATATATATATATATATATATATATATATTATATATATTTTATGCTATTCCATGAGAAATAACGGTTAAAACAAATAAGTATTTGAAGTAGATGTTCGGTAATGCGGGGCTATGACAACGAATACGATATCGAAGTAGATAACTACTCGGTGAAACTGGTCTGATTCTCGGGTTTTACTAATAGTCTTGCCGCTCGAGGAAAGAAACT
>LS563576.1:13477-48721 GCA_900490775.1 Pristionchus maxplancki
TGGCGAATTTCGCGAAAAACTACCGTATCCTCCATCTTTGACCTACCGTAACCCGAAAATAGGACCCGATATCAAAAATCCGAAAGCGCAGTTTGAAAGAGCATCGTTCATAGTACCTTACATAAACTTGGTGGGCGGGTAGGACATATTTTTTGCTACCGCCGCGGCATGGGTGATTCTCTGGCGATTCGTCTCATAAAGTGAATCACTTGAAAGTCCGAAAGTCGACCATGGAAGAGATCGCATGCCCGATATTAGCGTCATTTTCGTTTTCATATTCCTGAAATATTATGCGGGAAATGGCTGCGGTATCGAATTTCTCACCTTTATGCCAAAATGCTGCACAAGCTTCGGTATGATGAGATTACTGTCCGCCGTTTGTTCACCGTTCAGTTCAATGAAGGGAACTTTTCCGTTTTCTCCTCGAGCGAGAATTCCGTCTCGCCGCTGAGCGTTTTAGTGAGAATGACCAACATTCTGAGCAATCGTACCTCGAATGAAATCTTGTGAAGTCGAAGGAAAGTTTCCACTTTAATGCAGAAAGGACTAACTGATGACATCGATATCGTGCCGGGAATCTTCAACAAGAAATCAATGCGAGAAATTGAAATGACCAACCTGGTAGAGGTAGACCTTGTCCTTTGCCCATTTCTTCTCTTGAAGTGTCACAGGTCTTTTCCCTCTGATCTTCACGAAGATAGCAGGCAGAAAATACCTTAGAAAGACGAGAAGCGAACCGTAGACTACTAGAGACCTCGCCATTTCGTACATGGCCGCGCACTCAAAGGCAATCGAACGCGCGGTTGTTGACAGACGAAAAAGAGAGAGACGAAGGATGCAACCATAAACTACAATGCACCTTATCGATACATCAAAACTGAACGTGACTTTTCGTTCAAATGTGAAAACCATTATAAAAACCACACAATTGGTTCAGGTAAGTACGATAAAACATTAGATGAGTACACTTTACTCTACCGCTATCAGAGTAAATTGTTCGCAAAACGAGAACATTTTGAGATTATCGCTATTGGCTGCTGATCGGTTCTTCTTTCTTCAGTTCTTCATCAACTTCGAGCGAAGTAAGTCCAACCGTCTCTGGCGCTGTAGATAATTGCATCGTTTGCAGAATATCAAAGGATTGCTACTCACTGTTCTTGTTGCACACATCCACTTCAGTCCTCGAGTCGCCTTCCAGTCGATCGATGTGATTAGCTGCACTAGCGAATCCAAAACCGGCAAGTGCGATGAAGACAATCTGATAGAGACAAAATAATGTGTTCATCTCAACAGTGAAATTACCTGAATAATCGCATGGTAGGTCATCGAGAGAGAAGGAGAGCAGAAGAAGATCGCTGCTGCTGAAGTTCCCTGAAGTTTAAAACTAATCAATCTGAATATAATGTTTGAGTCGCAAATTGCTCACAATGTAGAATCGTGCAGCGGCGTACGTGTGCGAGGCGCGACCTGAGATCAGCTCCGATTGGAATATTTCGTCACAGCGAACGAACCAGGCATGATCCTCGAGCAGTAAACGGTATTGGCTGCAGTAATCATCGAGTCGATGAGACCACAGAGGAAAGAGACAATCAAGACGCAGATCAGACTGAATGGGATTGGAATAATTATGAGTCTTATTTTCCCACTCTACTTTGGCGGAATGAGTGCACTCTCGTCCGTTGGTTGAGCAGTCGACCAATCGGGAACAGTGAGCCAGCAGAGAATCATCATTACCAACTGATGAGAATCTGTCTCGATCAGCTGCTGACTTCAATCAAACCTCGAGCAACAACGTCAAGAAATAAAGTGGCCGCAGACTGAAGTCATGGAAAAATTTCGAGAAAGGATCGACGATAATGCCACCTGGAAATTACGTACAAAGTGTACTTTGCGATTGAACTCACATGCAATCGTTCCAGCGAACATTGTGTAAGCATAGTAGGCCGTGAGTTGAGGATAATCTGGAATGAATGAAATGAGAAGAAGAATGAAAACGGAGACTGCCACAATGAAATCACCCTTTGAAAGAATCGACGAGAACTGCAGCGAAGTTGGATAAATGCTCATTGCGAATACTAAGAAGATTCCGTGATTGATTAGAGCCTGAAAATATCATGGATTATACGCGTGATAGATACGTTACCGGAATCAACTTGAGCATTGAATGATCGAACATTGTGGAGATAATCGCTTCTATAACAAAACTGTTAAAGAAAAATACTCAAAATACTTACTTGCTTGTTTGGAAGCTGATTGCTTCACGTGAGGACTCGTAGATTCGACGCTGTTCTTGATTTGTCTGAATGAAGAATCCAAAATCACAACCTTATTGTAAATTTCGAATCAAACCTGTTCGGGAGGAAGCAGTGCAATACGAAACTGATGAGTAGCAACAAAGTGAATGCTCCGTACATGAACCTGCAAAGATACTTTTAGGATAGTCATAAAGGAAAAATCCTCACCTTGTTTCTTCTTCGCTGTAGTATCGATACTCATTCGATTGATTACCATCGACAACATCAGCCTCAGCACCCGATATGAACACGTAGAGTGAAGCTCCGATTATCAAGCTGATCTTCCAGGTTAGAAATATTTGAATAAAATGGTTACCTGGATCCAGCAATGGCCGAAGTTCTCGCTGAGTTTCTCGCCAACGTTTCTTTCGTTGAAAACTGCATTTGGTAGGTGGCCAGTCCAATGTAGACCACTGAACTGCGTATTGTCTCATGGATGTAGTACAAAATCTCACGAGATCGAGCGAGTCCAGTGAGCACGTTCACTGAGAAGTAGAGGACGTTGTCGATGAAGAGGAAACTGATGGAGAAGCAGCAGAGGAGAAGCGCCCCGAGGACGAGGGCTTTCTGGGATATGTACTTCAGTTTGATTCAGAATGATGCTTGCCTTCGGTCCCAAGTAGTGGAAGAATATCGGCACCATTAACGACGTCCCACACATGGAAATCTCCCGAACTGCTTGGCTGAAACTCACATTTTAAACAAATGAATTCGATTATTCGAGGACTCACCCATAAAACCCAGCATGACTGACTATCGACGACGGGTCTCGCAAATGGGCCGAGTACAGCACAGATTCAACGATGAAAGTGGCCATGTCGTATCCGGCATATCTGCGATAATGTTCATTCAATCTCTATCGTAAATACTCCAATTCGACCAAAACGATATGAACCCACCTGAACAAGGACGCGAATCCGAGGACGACAGTACATACATGCTGGTACGATTCGTCGCGCATTCCAGAGGAGACAGCAACGAACGAATGAAAAGAGGAGAGGAGAGAGATTTTCGGTTTTCAATATTTGCATAATCGAGAACTAACAGGCGCTAATCCGAAGCGCGCGCGCTTTCTCGATTCATAGTCCAGAGACTCAAGTGGAATGCAATGGCAGGGATAGAAACAAAAGAAATGAAGGTATTCCTTATCGTTACGGTGTGATGCTATGCTGATAGACATTTCAGCGACACAATTATTCTTCGATTTGATCCGTGACATCGTTATTTGTCGTTGCATTCTCACATAGTATCCTTCTGTTCTCGCATGTGAATGATTCTTCTGATAAAAGTTAGTAGAATATATTGCCCAATGTTGTGAAACATCACAGATCAATGACCTGAGTCGACTCTTATAATCATAGCATAACAGAATTCCGAATGGCGTTTGAAGCATCCACTTTGGAAGTATTTGCCTTATTTGTGCCTCAAGTTGTCACATCTCTCAAAGATCATCGAACCGCCTCCCTTTCCCTCTTCCCTCTCGCTGTTTCACCCTGATCTCTGTCGCGTCTTTGTGCCAGAGATTGAAAGAATATCAGAGACCATTGCACGATGAGAGAGTGACAGAGAAAGAGAGGACCATTGCAAGGCGAGCTTTCCCTCTCTTCCCTCTCTACACCTTTCTGTCTCTCTTCTCTCTCGATCTCTCCCTAAAAGTGCTTTTGTCCAGTGCACTCTATCGACCACTTTCCGCCATGAATAATCCACGCCGAACAAGTGTTAATGCCCAAGTGAGTTCTTCACCAGGATTCAAAGTCCACTCGGTAATGCGTGGGTTGCAGCCTCGGAATTGTCTTATTTGTACAGTGCCCATTCAAGAATGTCATCTCGGAATCGATTCATGCCGAGCATGCTGTGTCTTCTACAAGTGAGCTTGTTGAGGTCTATGCAAAATGAAAAGGCGATTTTCAGACGAACCGTGAAAATGGAGAAAGACCTCATTCGGTGTAAGAAGGGCACTGATGATTGCATTGAAAATGGTGATTTCGCGATGAGCAACACTAGTGGATGCTTCAATTGCTCTTCAGAACCGACAACGAACTGTCGGAAATGTCGTTTTCGAAAGTTCTGCGATGTTTTGGAACGAGCATTCACAGATGAGCAACGGGAAGTAGAAGAAACGGTATGGAACTACTGTTTTGTTCTTTCTTCATTGATATTGCTAGGAAGATGAATACGATACGGATAATGGGCAACGCCCATCGACTTCTTTCATCGATCACAACAGGTGAAATCGATCATGCACAATTGAACTAAACGAGCTTCAGTTTCACCCTCACGCCTTCTCTTTCGAACGAGACTCCATTGCTGAGTAGGATCAGACATGGATACAGGTAACACCGACTTTCTAATTTTATGCATTTTTTTATTCTTCAGTTTGTTTTGTATTGTTCGCAAATCCGGCGAGTTTCACGCCATTCCCGATGATTACGCGCCGTCCTACGATGATATAGAAGAAAACAAGATTGTGAGTTTCCAAACTTTTTTTGCGGAAAATTTATCTCATTCTCAGCACTTCTTCCCGTTGAAATACTCCAAGATCCACTCGATAGCCAAAGTGTTCATGGCTTCGCTCTACGACTTTGGAAATGCGACATTCGAAGATTTTCGGAGCTTGTCTCCCAATGATAAAGTGAGCCAACTCCATTCTTCCGGAGAATATCCGAGATCTCAGAGTACTATTATCTCAACATCATATAAATTGGTGAACATGCTGGAAGCCACGTACCGTGCTGTGCATTACTTTCCCGACTGTGATACTGGGTAAGGTTCTCATCTCGACAATTAGATTAGTACGTTTTGCTTCAGACTGCCTGGTTACACTTTCATGCTAAATGGAGAGACGATCGAATACTTTTTTGATGACTGTCCGCATTCGATCAACAAAGTCGAGTCTATTGAGTGAGTTGTTTCTGATATTTATAATACTACTGGCTCTTCTCAGTGCCTGCCGCCGCAATATGGGTAAGCTGAATCGAATGAGCAAGGAATACTACAAGAAAGTGATGCCCACTGATGCGGAGTTTGTGCTGCTGCTAGGTCTGGCCTTCTGGAACCATGGTGAGGGTTAGTTGTTCATGGCTAAAGTAGTTTCATATTACAGAGATCTCCACTGTGAACAAGAAACTGGCACCTCTAGTCGATCGGAATCGGAGTGCAGTGAATACGGAATTGCACGTTCTCTACAAGAAAGAAGGAAGGACTGATTATGCTTCGAGACTGGGAGAATTGTACTGTCTAATGGCGAATCTTGAGGTAAAAGTGGCAAAAGACGAAGAAAGAGAGAAATAACTAGTTACGCTTATTCAATTGTGGCAGGAAGTATGCACCCTGGCCGAGGAGGACACTGAATTGTATCGACTAATGAACTTCTTCAACGAATCTGCAACTCAATAATTATTTCGCTGTAACAATTTACGATCTCAATCAAGTGTCATGCATTTATTGCTCATCTCATGAACAGATTAAATTAGCTATGTCATAAAATTGAACAGATGTGCCAGAATTAATGCATTTCAATGAGACAGCTAGATGAGCGAGCTCACGAGACTTCTGATTCCTCAGAGTTCTTCGATTCTCGCTGACCACAAACTATCATCTGCGGAATTGGTATTGGTGTCTGTGCTCGCTTTGCGCGGCACAATCAGAAATTGTGGAGAGTCGGATAGTTTGTGTCTCTGGGCGATAGATAGAGAGGAAGGTTAGACGGAGGGGAAGATTGGAAGGGGGAGACGGAAGAGAGTGCAGAGAAAGAGAGGAAAGAGTGCACCCCACGCGGTGCTCACACTTGCGCGCTATACTATTTCACCAAGAAGACTCATACTATACTCGATGACACCTGCTAGGGATAAAATCGAGGTGAGAGGAATATATGAGATATTGAGTGAATGTCTATCGCTCCAGGTTCGAAATTGCTTGATTTGCGATGCGCCAATTCTCGACTGCCACTTTGGGATTGATGCTTGTCGAGCTTGCGCTGTGTTTTACAAGTGAGTTTTTGAAATCTCTCCCAGTGCTAATTATTCTGCAGGCGTACTCGCAAACTCAATCGTACATTGCTGGTATGCAAGCAAGGAGATGGTAATTGCAAGACCACAGGTTTGTGTTTCATAGTGCTCCTATTTTTATTGAAGTGACATCAGAACGGTCCACATCTTGTCGTAAATGCCGTTTCGAGAAGTTTGAGTGGATTCTAGCTAATGGAGGAGAGAAATTGAGTGATTTCAATGACGAATGCGATGAGAATCCCGGCAGCTCCATTATTGACCATCGATGGTTAGCCCCCTGTTACGTTAATTGATCTCATCTTTCACTCCAGTTTCTCCTTCTCGCCCATTCCTCCCAGTGAAACACCAACATTGGACACGATCAAAAGAGGATACAGGTTGATACTAGTTAGTAACGAGCTTTCAATGATGTTTTCAGCCTGATGTGTCTCATTCGCAAATCGGGCGAGTTCAGTACGCATCCAAGAGCAGCTGATCAGAGTAGTTGCCTTCATGTTCTCAAAGGGTAAACTGATATTCAAGCTCGACACGACGTTAATGGATTTAGAATCGACTTACGCAAAAGGCCGTATACGAGTCGCTCCATGGATAACAAAGATTCGGTGAGACGAATAGTGTTTCCTTTAGAGCATTGCCATTCAGCCATTTGTGCACGAGACCTATTCTTCTCTGATCACAAATGCCCGAGTCTTCGTTGCTGCGTTTTCTGATTTCGCTGAGACAACCTTCCCAGACTTCAAGAGGCTGTCCACGAAGCACAAGGTGGGCAGAACCATTTCAATCCATTTGATTTGTTGCTTGATTCAAATGTTTCTCCTGCAGAGAACAATCGTATCTTGCTCCATGAAGCTAGTGAAGATGCTGGAATCGACGTATCGAGCTGCCCGCCATTTTCCCGATTGTGATACTGCGTTAGATTTCACTTTCTGAAAGAAATGCTCAACATAAGCATTGTTCAGAATGCCGAGCTACTTCACTACGTTGACGGTTGAATCTGTCGAAAAATTGTTCGAAGACTGCCCACATCCTATCAATAAGACGGAGGCTGTTGAGTAAGTTCTGCTGGTTCATTTCATTTTCAAGAACCGAATTTCAGAGAGATGAGACGAAACCTTTCTCGATCTATCAAGTTGACGAAAGGCTATTTTTTGAACTTACAAATTACTGATGAAGAGTTTCTCGCACTTCTTGGTCTCGCATTCTGGAATGAAGGTAAACTGTCATCATTCGTTTTCATCATTCATTGACTTTTCCTCGTTCAGACATAATCCATGCTGATGAATCACTAACGGAGATTGTTGAAAGAAATCGATCATCGATTATGAGAGAGTGGCGGTTGGTTTATTCGAGGAAGGGATTGGAGGATTACGCTGGGAGAATCGGAGAATTGTTCTGCTTCCTTGTCGGGATCGAGGTTATGTCGATCGTAATCAATTAATGAATCTGATTATGATACAGAAGGCCGTCTCTCTGTCCCATGAAGATCTCCGTGTGTATCAATTGCTCAAGATGTTCGAGAATGAGTGCTTTCTCCGATAAAGTATGATTATTCAACCCAGATTTCGCACACTGTTTCGCCAAGGGCAATTAGTTGAGAGCGCTCTTCGATTCAATCTCTCCTCGCACTTTCCCGAGTGAGAGCGAGCGAGAGAGAAACAGCAGGTGTACTCTCCATCTCTCCGTTTTCCTTTCTATCCCTGTCCCCTCCTCCCTTTTCTCTTCTCTCTCATCCTTGTGAGTGTTGCCACACAACGGAGTTCGTCACTGCTATCGATCATTTTTTTAAACCAAACATGACTGTTGATTCGCCCCTCGAAGATGACGTTAAGGTGAGTCATCAATTCCTGAGAAAAAATTACAAACTCTTTAGAAACGATCGTGTCTTATTTGCGGAGTGTCTATCACAGAGTGTCACCTGGGTATTGATTCCTGCCGAGCTTGCTCTGTTTTCTACAAGTTAGTTTGCATTATTCTTTGTATCGACACTGGGATTGTTATGGTAAAGTTAGTCAGTGTTTCGATTTCAGACGAACAGTCCCACTCAACATCAACTACCTCAAATGTAAACAGGGCAATGGGCAATGCATCACAACGGGTAAGATAAGCCATTCGAATTTGTTTGATACTGAGCTCAGATCCGACAACAAACTGCCGCAAGTGTCGTTTCTTAAAGTTCTGCGAGGTTCTTGCGCGAGCCACTGAACATGCTGGAGAATCTAACGTAAGTTCATTTTCTCTTGATTCTTTGATCTTAGACATTATTGATTTAGAATATTGATGAAATGGAAGATTCCGAGCAAGGAACAGCAACTTCAAACTGCAGCAGCAACGATACTGAAACGCATTCTTCCTTCATCGATCACACAAGGTATTCTTTTCTTCTGTCAAACATTGATGTGTAATGTGACGTTTCACGAGAGCTGTAAACTCCATATGAAACGCAAGTCTAGACGCGTGGGTTTTGTGCGCTTAGTGAAGCGCAATTTTGTGTCGTTCATGAAAAAAGAACACAAAGACGGACTTCCTTGTTTAATCAAACTTTTTCGCAGCAGCTCTTTTGTAAAATAGATAACAGTACAATATTTGCTTCTACCAAATAGATTTGCAATCCCTTGAAAAATTTAATTAAAATTCAGTTTCTTCAATTGCGAACCATCATGCAGCGAATCTCCGCAACTGGATCGGATCAGACGCGGATTCAGGTATTGCAATCCTACCTTTTTTACTTGCCGAACAAACACGGTTTCAGCCTAATGTGTCTCATTCGAAAATCGGGCGAAGCTGCTACGAAACCAGACGAGTTCGTTCCCGAGTTGGCCGATTTTGAAGGCTCGAATCTGGTGAGAATCACTTCGATGGCCTATCGTTCAAAGCAAATTTTTTCAGCGATTCTACCCTAGTACATACAAGACTGTGATCGCCAATGGGAAGATCGCAGTAGGGGCAGTCTATGATTTTGGGAATTCGACCTTTGACGACTTTCGAGACTTGAGTGAAATCAATAAGGTACGCAACAAAAAAAACTTCAATATTTATTTCCAAATTACCCAGGGAATAATGATCATTCACGCTATGATGCTGTTCTGCCACGTCGATGCGACTTATCGTGCAGCTCACCACTTCCCGAATGAAGAGATTGTGTACGTTATTCGTCGGTTGATCCTATCGAACTCATTTTCGCAGATTCGGTAGCTACACGACGACTCTCAGCCGCGAAACGACTGAGTTATTTCTCGAAAGCAGTCCGGTGGGAGTGCACAGAGAGGACGCGATCAGGTATGACAGCACTTCTCTGAACTTATAAGATATCGATCAACTCGATTTCGAGACACGCGAAGCAGAACATGTCTCGAGGGGCGAAGATAAGCAAGGAAACGTTCCTGAGGGTGAAGCCAACTCAGATGGAGGTGTTAGCACTGCTTGGACTTGCCTTCTGGAATAATGGTTGGTCTGAATAAACTCATTGAATTCAACCACTTTCACTTACAATTAATTCTTGATAGGTGAATCGGAGCTGAGAATCTAAGAAATACCTTTCAGACGTCGCAAACATCAACGATGAATTCGAGGAGATGGTCGAGAGAAATCGCGCAGCGATAATGAGGGAAATGCATGTGATGTACAAAAAGCAAGGAAGGGCGAATTACGCATCGCGATTGGGAGATGTGATGTGTCTACTGGCGAATATGGAAGTGAGTGAAGATAGTCGAGTAGAGGATTAATGATTTCCATTCCAGAAAAACGTGCTACTCGCCAAGGAAGATCTCGAAATGTACAAAATGATGAATTTATTCACTTGAATCAGCTAATACCAAAATCAATCCAAATTTTGCTTAAAGGGGGATAGGCACGAATATCTGGCTAACTGAGCTCTCGACGTGAGATGATGGATCGTCGTTACCCGATTACACTTTCGAAACTCCCAGACCATCATTTTGAGATCAAACCGAGATATGATCAGTTGGCTGTATGCCAAATGACCCTGCGGTGCAGGCAACGAGCGAGAGAGCATGCGAAATGGAGAGAGCGTGCCCAATATACCCTCTGGCTATGTTGACTCTATCTCGCTTCGTGCCTCTCCCCCTTTAAATCGTTGTGCAATTCTACCGGTGATAAATAATTGATGCTGGCATCGGGGTATCAAATCAATGAATGAGGATTGCTCACCCCTCCCTCTCTCCACTACACTTTCTGCACTCTTTCCTGTACGATTCTCTGTTATTTCCCCACTCTCTCACGATAACGACAGAGCGAATGCACAAAGGAAGGGGTAAAAGTCAATTGGGACGAATGGCTACCCTCGACAATGTCGTTTCTTGCTCTCCTTGCTCTTGCTATCCCAACTTACCTAGTCTATTACGTTATCAGCTACTATTGGTGGGTCGCGAAATATCCGAAAGGACCTCGACCATATCCCATTGTGGGCAATCTCAGACAGGTTCGCTATCTCACAGCGCATAGTAGGAATGTGTTCTTCGTCAGCTGAGCTCTGAGAAGATTCATCTCGAGTTTCGAGAGCTCTCGCTCAAGTATGGACCGATTTTCACGGTTTTCTTGCCTACACCCGTAGTGATAATAACGAATTATGAAGGAGTAAGGGAGGCTTACGTAACGAAAGGTGAGTTGATATTGGCTGAGAGAACGTTGACGTAATCAGTTCAGGCGAAAGCCTCACTGGTCGTCCACTCATTGCCGCAGATGAGGAATTTAGCTTTGGATTCAATTCTGGAGTGATAAATTCGAATGGACTCAGCTGGCAGGAGAATCGGTATGATTATCTTTTTTGAAAGGTTTCACACTCTTCTTCAGCCGTCTAACCATAACTATTCTTCGTGATTTCGGCATGGGGAAGAGTCTAATGGAGCAACAGGTATGGTGTACCAGTAGGGTTGACAATTCAAGGATTCAAGGAGGGTCCAAGGATGGCAGATGCAAATGGACTCCCTCATCCTTGCTCAAGGATGGTGTGACGGGCCATCCTTGCGCAAGGATGCAAATCATTGCAAGGATGAGGCGGCGAGAGAGGGAATGAGAGGGAAATAAATGAGAGGCACAAGGAATGAGGCGATTTGCATCTACTTGAAAAGAGACGCAAGGCCTTGATTGAATCCTTGAATTGTCAACCCTATGTACCAGATGCAAAATATTATTCAAATTTATTCTAGGTTCGTCTCTCCATCAACGAATATTTTAGACATCTTGACAGCATCGAAGATAAGAACAGCGTGGATATACGATGGCCGATTCAGGCAAAACATGAAATTTGATGAGTTGTAATCAAACCGAGGATTCTAGCTGATGATCACCAACATCATCAACGAGACTCTCTTCGGATTCCGATATCCCTACGACGATTGCCAGCCAATGGTCGACTTCGTTGAGGCATTCACAGAAGTTCGTTTCTGCCACTCGCTCACGACAATAATAATTTCCGTTTCAGCTTTCGAATATTTCGCTCTCCAATCTAATGGTCCGCTTCTCCAGCTACACCCTAAGACACCTCCAGAAGATTCCTCAGATTAAGGAACTGGCGAGGAAAGTGCACGGACCGAATATTCACAAGGTTTATCATGACGATATTATTTGAAATAAAACAAGGCTTCTGCTTCAGATGAAATCGTACATCGAGAACAACACTGCACGTGCGATGGAGAGTTTCGAGGAGAGTGGAGACGACGGATGCTTCGTCCATGCTTATTCGAGGAAGATCGGCAGCAGCCCGCATATAACGTGAGAATTTTTTCTCGACTAGATGATCTCAATCTGTCAACTGATGCAATGCGTATTATTGTATTGTTTCAGGAAGATGCAACTGCACGCCGTGTGTCTGGACGTCTTCGCTGCTGGTCAAGAGACGGGGACGACGACGATGAGATGGGCCATGCTGTTTCTAGCGGCGAATCAGGAGAAACAGGTGAGTCAATTAGATACCAATTGTGGATAGAACACTGAAATTCAAAGTAGAAATGCACTGGATTCAGGACAGAGCCCGCGAGGAGATCCTCCGAGTGGTGGGAAGAGATCGACTTCCTTCGATGGCCGACAAGCACCTTCTTCCCTACACAAGTGCACTCGTTCATGAAGTACAGAGAAGAGCTAATATCGTGCAAGTGAATGTCAATAGGAGGACAGTGGAGGATGTGGAGATCATGGTGAGAAAACGCTCAATTCGAGTTCGATCACAATTCCTTTGAGTAAACTACTCTTCCAGGGCCACCTCATTCCCACTAACACGACTCTCGTCGGAGACGTCTTCCAGATTATGGCACATGATCCCATTTTCGAAAACCCAGAAGAATTCCGACCCGAACGATATCTGAGTGAGGATGGGAAGACGCTGAGGAAGGAGTTGGTGGAGAGAACTCTGCCGTTCTCGATGGGGAAGAGACAGTGTGCGGGCGAAGGTTCGTTGTCATCGTTTGAGATTCACTTTATAATTTGGTATGGAAAAAATGAAATTATATTGAAGGTCTGGCTCGAGTGGAACTCTTCCTTGGCATTGCTGCCACCCTTCAGCACTATCGCATTCTTCCATCTTCCGATGCTCCGATCGACCTCGAACCCGAAATAAATGTCAGTATGATGCCAAAACAGCAGAATCTGAAACTTGTGCCTGTCTAACTTTATTGTGATCTCCATACCGATTCGTAGCTAATGTGTCTACTGATACAAAGAATCGCTCACGATAATCAGTCTTGCGATGCATTTCCATTCCGATAAAGGCTTTCTGTCAATTCGTAGAGAGTTGTTCCAATGACCGAAAGATCAGATGATCTTTGGTGCGGATGGGGGGGGGGAGAGCGCAGAGAGATTCGTAGTGAAAAGACGGAGTAAGAAAGAGAGAACGAGAGAGGGAGGGAGCGAAAGTGCGCAACCCAGGCTGTTTGTGTGCTCCAAATCTTGTGAAGTGTCAACCGGACAAGGATGGAAGGAGCGCAAAAGGTTGTTCGCCCTTTTTTTCAATTTACTCATCGACCATTTTCTTCCAGCCACGAAATTGCTTGGTTTGCTCTGTTCCAATCACGACGAGTCATCTGGGAATCGACTCATGCCGCGCATGTTCCGTTTTCTACAAGTAAGTTCCAGTTTACTTTAATAAGTGGCTGTATTCGTATTCAGACGTATTTGCTCAAGCAGCAGGCCACCGTTGAAATGCAAAGGAGGAGATGGAAAATGCATTGAGAATGGTTAGTCAATCGTCGATATTTTTTGTTGCTCAAGAATTTCCCTAATTATGTCCATGTTTCAGATGCAACTACGTCATGCAGGAAATGTCGATTCTATCGATTTTCGGAAGTAATGAACAATGCACATTTGATTTCACGGAGGAATTAGTAAAGTTCCGTCCGGTCGAATTACGAAGGACGAAAGAGAAGAATGTGGGGCAGACATTCATCGACCACAACACGTAAACTTTCTTCATGATGACATTTTTGAAGTCTAACTTTTTCTTCTTTCTTTTTCTTTTTTTTTAAATTAAAATTAGAGCATTAGGATGAATCTCAGTTTCCCAATAAAATAGAAGTCAAATTTCAGGTTTCATCTAGAGCAGCCATCCTGCAGTGACACTCCTCTATTGGACAAGATTCGATGGAGTTACAGGTATTATTCACATCTGAAAACCAATTATTATCCTCTGAATCATTTCCTTCTGGTCTGTCAGTTTCCATTTTAGTTTGCTGTGCCTGATGAGAAAGACTGGTGAAACGGCAACGAAACCAGTCACTTACCAAATCAGCCAGCAAGAGTTTGATGGATCCGAAATAGTGAGTTACTAAGATGTCGAGATGAATCAGTCCGGTTTCAGAACCACACTCCTACAACCTACTCAATGATTGTGCCAAATTCGCGAATATTCGCTTCAGCTATGTATGAATTCGCCAAAATGGCATTTTCGGATTTTTCCAAAATGAGTTCTGCAAATAAGGTTTGTCATCGAAACATAACATCAGTCCTAAAGATATTGGTTCAGGCATTGTGCATAGAGAATTCTTTTCATCAAGTGAGTCTCATCGATTCGAATTATCGTTCTGCGTTTTACTTTCCGAACAATCTTGACGCATAGTAAGTACTCCGTTGTTGTTCTTCTTTTTCGTAACTAAAATAGTGAATTTCAGTTTGACGAGTTACACGACAATCCTCAGTGATGAAACGATTAATTCATTCTTGAACGATCGCCCCTACGATACGAATGCCCAAGAAGCGATCGAGTAAGACATTCATCTTCTTACGCTTATGATGTCATGCGCATTTAGAGCTTTGCAAGTGGGCATGAAACGAATTCGGCTGATGAATAGAGAATTTTTCGATCGAGTGAAACCAGATGATGTCGAATTTCTAGCGCTGCTTGGATTGTGCTTCTGGAATAATGGTGAGAATTTTTTTTCAGTCAAGCTCAACATTACTTTACAGAGATCGCAATCGTAAGCGAGGAACTCTCTGAAATCGTAGAGAAAAATCGAAATGCGATTATCCAAGAACTAAAAAAGGTGTACATAGCTCGTGGTAGAACGGATTATGCAACGAGATTCGGTCAACTGTTCGCGTTGCTGGACAACATTGAGGTGCTGATAGCATGTGTAATAATTAGATAATGATGATTTCCAGGAAAACGTGACTCTCATTCAACACGACCTCGAAGTCTACAAGTTGCACAATATGTTCAATGAAGCATTTCTCACCAAATGAACATGCAAATAATTCATATTCTGTGATAAAATCATACACATTTGTGAACACAACTGATGTTTCAATGACCAGAAGATCAGGCGGTCTCACTGTGTTAGAGATGAAGGGGGAAAAGAAGAGACAAGGTGGCATGAAGAGACGGCGAGAGGTTATGAGAGTGTGCAACACACTTCGTTTGTGTACTCTCCATCTCTCCATCTCGCGTCTATCGACCCGCCAAGGATGGACGGCGAGCCAAAGGTGATTGCTCATTTACTCATCAAACTCTGCAAATTTCAGACTCGAAACTGTCTGATCTGCTCAGTTCCCATCACAGAATGCCATCTGGGCATCGATTCGTGTCGCGCGTGCGCCGTTTTCTACAAGTTAGCGGGTTTTAGTTTTCGATCGAGAAACTAATTTGAGGCGCATTTGCTCGACTAAGAGAGCGCCTGCAAAGTGTAGAGGAGGCGAGGGGAAGTGTATTGAAGAGGGTAAGCTAACCGAGCACGGCTTATTCCTGTTTTTCTCTTGAGAATCGACGACTTCGTGCAGAAAATGTCGATACGATCGTTTCACAGAAGTTCTGAATCAAGCTCTCGCGGAAGATAATGAGTATTATTTGGTAAGTATTCATGTCAATCTAAAGCAAATCGGTGAATTTAGACGCCAGAAATTTCTCAAATCGATTGTGATCCGATCGAGTTGCGGAGAGCGGAAGAGAAGAGAGTGGAAACTGCATTCATCGATCACAACACGTGAGTCTTGTCGTGTAATCGTGTTTTCGAGCAACTCAGAAATCGATATATTGCAGGTTCCTTGAAGATCAGCCATCGTGCAGCGACACTCCTCTACTGAACAAGATCAGATGGAGTTACAGGTAGCATTCTGATCGTAATGAAAATGAAATACTCGAAATGTTTCAGTTTGTTGTGTCAGACACGAAAAACAGGAGAAACAGCGACGAAACCGGTCGGGTACCATCTAAGTCAGGGCGAATTTGATGGATCGGACATTGTTAGTTGAGATGGTTCGGAAACATGTCATTTACTGCTCTTCAAGATCCATTTTCCCACCACATATTCGATGATTGTGCCGAATGCTCGAATACTCGCATCTGCTCTGCATGATTTTGGGAAAATGACCTTTCCTGATTTTCCGAAGCTGAGCGCTGCAAACAGGGTCAGTCAAATAAACACTAAGCACTATCTATCACACGAAAAACGCTTTACAGGGTTTATGCATAGCGAATTGCTTCCAACAAGTGAGTCTCATTGAATCGACCTATCGATCTGTGCACCATTTCCCTGACAATCTTGATACATAGTGAGCATTTGGAAAATACTAAGCTTCTAGACATGATTATTTCAGCTTCGCTAGCTACACAACTATCGTCAGTGACAAAACTATTCATTCGTTCTTAAATGATTGTCCATTTGAGACGAATCGCGAAGAAGCGATCGGGTAGGCGATACCATTTTTATGGCAAGCAAATCATTTTAAGAGCCTTGAAAGAGGGCATGAAACGATTGCGATCTATGAATCGCGAGTTTTTTCATCGAGTGAAGCCAGACGATGTCGAATTTCTTGTACTTCTGGGATTGTCATTCTGGAATACTGGTGAGATTTATCTTCTGGTGAGCATCGAAAACAGTCGCCGTTCAGAAGTCGCAATCGTTAACGAAGAACTTTCTGAGGCTGTTGAGAAGAATCGAAATGAGATTCTCAAAGAGTTGCATAGTGTCTACAAAGCTCGAGGGAAGGAAGACTATGCTACGCGATTGGGTGAACTATTCACCCTTCTTGATAATAATCAGGTACAGCTGAATTTGTAATGAAACTAGAATAATGTCTTCTAGGAAAACGTGACTCTAACACAACACGATATCGAGCTCTATAAGTTGCACAATATGTTCAATGAGGCTTTCCCTGCAGAATGCATGGGACCAGAGCTGAATAAATTGATTGTGAGAGATTAGTATCCGACTGTTTTGATATTCGTTGCAAATAAATAAATTCTTCTGATCATGTTCACAAGCAATAAATACTCTCGATCGGGTTTCCAAGCCTGTGATTAGACCGAAAATTACCTACCCAGTTCCGTGAATTGAACTGGGCACGTCAACCTGCAATTTCGCAACCATGTGATTTCCTCGCTTATGTGACAACATTCCCTGCGTGTGCTATGGAAGGAAACAGTATTAGTGACTCATTCGAAACTACTGCTAAGATTGTCTTCTTTGTTTCTGGAACTTTCTCTGCTGTGACCACTTTAATCTCAATTTATTTGCTGTGGAAAAGGACGGATATCGTGCGGGAATTTCGCTACTTGCATCTAATCTTGCACGTAAGATTGTCTGCTCTTTTGAACAACGTTTCATATCTTTAGATGCAAGCACTTGTGAATAATTTATTCTTCTGTCTAATGTTCACGCCGTTTATCTTGCCCTGCACAGGTATTTGATTGCGTAGGGAAATCAGAAATTTTATGAAAACATCTACGCAGGTGGCGGATATTGTGTTGGATTATTGTGCTACCTCGGCGTTCCATTTCATGTGAATATGGTTATCAAATCACAATATCTTTTAATCGAATTAGCACTTTTTTTTTACAGTGGCTATTGTTGCGCGTTTTGTTCGGCAACAATAGCCACTGTGTTCTTCCGTTTTCATACCCTTCTCCCTCCTGGATCAATGATTCGTATTGGACAGGGGAGCAGAATAGGTCTCCATATCTTTTTTCCCACGTGAGACAGTGTTTCAGCCTTCTACGCGTTCTCATTTTGTGCAATGCTGACTATTCCCGTATCGTTCAGTTTCATCAATACTCCAGTGGATTTGCAATTGCAGTTGTTGAAGGTAGTATCTACTTTTCTCTGTACTTCTCATATCTATATTCGCAGAAACTCAATCTCAGTTGGGCAAGTGAAAAACGAAATTTTGGAGTGATTTATGGAAATGAACAGTAAGCGTATCCGTTACCTCATAAATCTGCTTTTGTTTGCCAGGATAGGCATTATCCGTGCCACTGTGATCTCTCTGATTTTGAATGTTATAATCTTCGGAACATTAATGGTGCTCCTGTTGGTGATCACACTCAAGTTGGCCGTTCAGTAAGTCACAAAAACTAGTACGGAACAGAGAATACAATCAACTTGACGATCTCGTGGTCGAACGACTGAACATCCGCACCAAAAAGCGATAAAAGCAAGAATAAAGAATGGCTCAATTATCGTCGCTCAGGTAACTTTTTTTCTATTTGAGAACAATCTAGACGCTCACTCAGATATTCGTATCGACCACGTTCGGATTCCTCCCACTTAGCATTCTGTTAGTATCTATTGGACTCGGCGCTGAGAAGAACATTCAAGGCATTTATTGAGGTTTCTATTTCAACGTGACCTATTTTATTCAGTTCTTGTCACGATAGCAGAGATGCTTTACTCTCTGCTCTGCCCAGCTAATTCCATCATTTTCATCTTTGGGAACAGGCAACCTTCGGCATCGACTCTTGTGAAGACGTACAAGCACAGCATTGCATCCAATCCGCTATCACCATCAAGAGATTGATTGATTCAGCAATTTTATTACGACTTTTATTTGGGGATTTCAAATGTTGCAATAAAATACCTATCAAAGATCAAGCGACACACATCTTTTCCGTATTTGCTCATTGAAATTTGTCTGGCAGAAGAAGAGACAATATGAAGTTTGCTCAATAATAACTTCCGAGCTCCTACCACCTCTGCTTTACTACCCCTGCTCATAGTTTACTTCCCATGAATTCTACCTCCCTGGCTCGACTAGGATACGGAGAATGGGTGTACCCATACTTTTATCAACCGTTGGACATGGAAGAACCGACTGGATTTATGGCGGAATTGTGGAAATACATTTCTCCAAATCACGCCTACATCCAATATCCCTACGGTACGTAGCAATATTGGGACTTACCTCAATTGCTTACAGAGGAAGGGGAGGACCTTCCCTGTGACAGCATTCTCAAAGAGGTCTACGACGGTGGAATTTTGACTGCAGCAGATACGAGTACGCTGACTGTTCTAAGGTGTGATATAACACGCTGTAAACTAAAAATTCTGCACCAGGTGCGCGGACGTTAAAAATAGGGCCTTCCCGGCTATTTTTCTCTTCTTCATTTGAATATTGCAGAAAAAAGATTCCCAGATCCATAATAAGAAAATTTGACGAAATCAAAACCGAGTGCACTTTCTAAGATTTTTGATTGGAATTAACAAAAAAAAATCCACAAAAAAATTGCTCGGCGATTTTTTCCACGAAAATTTTGCCGAGCAAATTTTTAGTGGATTTTTCTTTTCTGGCGATTCGAAGTATTTTGTGAGCAAAACACAGGAAAGGAGAGAGAGGAACGAACCAACGACTTCTCTTTTGCAAGTCTAAGACTTATCCATTACACTACTCACTCATATATTCTTCATCTTCGATTTCGAGCAATGACAGCGCGGTGCATCGATTTTTAGGAATGCTCTCAGAAACCGCGCGGTTGATCGCGAGCAATGAAGAATAAGAGGGCGTCCTGATAGGGCGCAGCGCAGCCATTACACGAAAATGAAGATGAAGAATATATGAGTGAGTAGTGTAATGGATAAGTCTTTGACTTGTAAAAGAGAGGTCGTTGGTTCGATCCCCTCCAACCTTTCCTGTGTTTTGCTCACAAATTACTTCGAATCGCCAGAAAAGAAAAATCCACAAAAAATTTGCTCGGCAAAATTTTCGTGGAAAAAATCGCCGAGCAATTTTTTTGTGGAAATTTTTTGACATATTTTACATAGGAAAACTTTTTTCTAATTACATTAAATTAGCGATTTAAAGTTTGAAGACTAAATTATACAGTGGTTATAAAGAAGACAGAATTTTGAAATAGTTTTTCGCCGCGCACCTGGTGCAGAATTTTTAGTTTGCAGCGTGCTATATTTCAATCAGAATATGCATATTCAAAATATACTCAGAACATCGGCCTTTCGATCAACTCTGCCTGCCTACTACACATCTGTGCAAAAACCCATCCAATTAAGCATCAACAGTACCTTTTTCAGTTCGTTGTCGCCGAAGCCGAGCGTTCGCTTGAGGAATTCTCGCCATCTCTCACTTTCTTCACTGTTTTCACTGTCCCAGCTTTCCTATTAATAATGGCACTCACATTTGTTTCACAAGTTATCGAGAAACTCCGCGCAATACACAAGCTCAAAGGTGAGAGAAGGCCGTTTAAAGGATCTTGATAGAAGTTGAATTTCTAGTTAGACTCGACAATCTCTATTTCACTTCCAAACTCATTTGTTCGATTGGATTCACATGTGTTTTCTTCTTCTATATTGCATCATTCAATGGTAATACTATCACCGAATTCAGAGTGAAGCAAACGTAAGTCCTCCCGAGAAATCTATTGTCATTAGAATTTAGGACACTCGATGAACTAAAAATAGATTTGAAATCCGGTAAACGATCCTTTCTATTCACAACACCCGACGTTCTAAGCCAATCCGAGGTATAACTCATTTGATACTATTGGTAAACTAATCTGTTCTTCAGCGGTTTGACCTCTTTGGGAACGTTTCCTATTCGCAAGAAATCGAGCCTGATATTATGAAGTTACTACAAATGATATGCGACGACAGGGCTAAAGTGACAATTGTAGAGGCTCAGAATCTTCAGTTCACTCATCTTCTCGAGAGACCTTGTAGAATACGATCGTAAGAAATCATGGAAGGGTGAAATAAGGAGACAATTATTTCAGCATCGCCCTCCCTGAGAATAAACCTCCAAGATTTAGAAAGATCGGATTTGTATATTTATTCTCATTCAAAACGCCACGCAAGACCACCGAAAGAGTCAACCAAGCATTACTTCGGATTTACCAGCGCGAAAGAGTTGGTTCTCCAGATATGCTCAGATCATCTCAATCTCATTCTAGGTGGAAACTTTCTGGACTCTGCGATTCGTTCGATCTCTCAAATTCTCTCGTGCGCAATCATTAGAAAAAATTGGAGCAGTTGATTGTATCCCGATGAGGTATTCAATGTGCATTCCAAAATGCTTCAACGGCAATTTCAGCCTTATGCGTCTTCGACTTATTTTGATTGTTACTGGATGCGGTTGCTTGTTATCTGTTGTTGCCTTGATTGTTGAGCTCGTTGTTTTCTATAGAATACGAATAATGAAAATTATCAGATAGTTCTCAGTATAAAATTCCTTTGCTTTGCTTCCTGGTTCGGCGCCTAAATTTCCTGACCTGCACAATAAGAGACCAGAGACCAAATTGTCATCGGGCAACGATCAACTACCCCGCATTTAGTCATGTTTGGCCACTGAAATGGGCGATGCTCCAAAAGCAAATACGAAGATACAACTCAGTCCTTATTTTAATTCCGATGAATTCGTCCTCGCTCGTCCGTCTCGGATACGGCGAATGGGTCTATCCATATCTTTATCAATATCCTGGTATAAGTCGACCGACTGGATTCCTGGCTGAACTGTGGAATCACATCGCTCCGAAGAATGAATACATTCAAAATCCCTACGGTAAGGTTATGCTCAATATTCCACCGACATTAGTTAATTTCTTACAGAACAAGGAGATACTCTTCCTTGCGACAGTCTTCTCAAGGAAATTTATGACGGCCGAATATTGACCGCGGTCGATTCCAGTAGCCTCACTCTACTAAGGTCACAGAAATGAAAGTCTGGAGAAATGATTATAATTTATTGCAGAGCGTCAGTCTTTCGATCAAGTCTGCCTATCTACTACACTTCGGTGCGAATTTCGATTCTTGAACTAACCCACAACTCTTCTTAGTTTGTAGTGGCAGAGGCAGAGCGAACTCTTGAGGAACACACGCTGACTCTCACCTTCTTCACTGTTTTCACTATTCCTGTGTTCATATTGATCATCTCTCTACTACTAGTTTCATGCCTTATCGAGAAACTCTTCTCCCTTGCAAAGTTCAAAGGTGAGTCCAGAATATAAAAAAGACTTGAGTCATCAATTTTTCTAAGATCAGCATGATAATGTCCACTTTATTTGCAATTTCTGTATATCAATTGGATTCGCCTTTATCTTCTACTTTTACACTGCTTCATTAACGCTATAATTGTTTATCAGGCGAAGCAAACGTAAGCTAGAGCTAAAATAGAGGAGAAACTAACTTTGTAATGAAGGACATTCCATGATTTGCTTGCCGATTTGAACTCTGGAAAACGATCCATTCTATTCACGAATGCCGATGTTTTGAGCGATTTTGAGGTAACATCTAACTTTCAACAAATGTTTAATTAATTTAAATTTCTTTAGCGAGAATCTCTTTTCGGAAACATGTCTTTCTCGGAATCAATCGAGCCTGATATGATGAAATTACTACAATCAATCTGCGATGATCAATCAAAAGCGACAATTGTGGAGGCCCAGGCACTCCAGTTCACCCAATTACTTGACAGACCGTGTAAACTGCAAATGTATGTCAAATAAAATTCAAAAAATGATAATTTTAGCCTATTTCAGTATTACGCTACCCGAAAAAGTACCTCGGAGCTTCAGAGAAATTGCTTCAGTTTTTCTATTCTTGCGTAAAATTTCTCGCAAGATCTCGGACAGAATAAACCAAGCAGTATTTTCACACGGGAACGGGTTGGAACCGAAAATATCCTCTTCATATCATTCTCATTGCAGGTCGAGACTTTCTGGACGCAGCGATTCATACAATCACTCAAATTCACACAAGGGAACTCACTTGATGATGTGGCCCTTGATTATATTCCCATGAGGTTCTTAAAATATCTTAAATTCTTTAGCTAAAAAAAACATTTTTTTTCAGTCTTCTCCGACTTCAAATAATCCTAATCGTTGCTGGCAGCGGCTGCCTACTATCAATTGTCGCATTCATTCTTGAAATTGTTTTCAATCGACACCAGATCAAAACGACCATCAAAAACGTTCAACTGAAGCATAATATTGTCTGATGCTGGCTATTGAATAGTGTGTACAACTACGATAAATCTACTTTGTTGGCATCGACCTCTTCCGTTAAATAATTGTCCCTTCAAATAATCAATTTTAGAAAACGGACGCATGGGTTCTTTCCGTTTTCGCAACCTCCGATAACGTTGAGGAAATGCTGACGAAAGAGAGACTAGACAGTGTAGATGGAGTGCGATTCTCTAGTCACTTCTCCTCCCAATGCATTGCTTTGTGTAGTGTGCTCTCCTCTCTCGCTCTCCTCCCTCTACTCTCTCCCCGTTGTTTCCCAGATATAAAAACATCCGCACACGAGTACGTGAGATCGCCACTTCCCATTCTTTTGCCCAATCAGTCGCCCATGTTTTACCTCATTGCAGAATGTGGAAAACAGCAGTAGCCATCACGATTCTAGCAATTCTTTCCTACTTCATCAGCATTTCTCATCTCGCTCTCATTCTCCTCGCCATTGGAATCTATCGCTACTATGCCTTCGTCTCTCGATATCCGAAAGGGCCCTTCCCTCTGCCTTTTCTTGGCAACTTGGACAAGGTGAGCCTTTCATTTAGCATTCATTTTGTTGTTGAGTTCTCATTGTTCCAGCTTGACCCGAAGCGTATCGACAAGACATTCAATCAATTGGGAAAGGAATATCCTCCAATCTATACGATGTTCATGCCGTTCCCTTACGTGCAAATCAATGATTACGAGATACTAAGAGAGGCATTCGTTGAGAAAGGTCAGCTATTTTTGAAAAATAGTTTAAAAAAACCTTTTTTTAATTTTTAGGCGATGAATTCGCTGGCCGCCCAGACAACGAATTTTTCCAAGAAGCGTTCTCGTATTCGCCCAACTCAGGTTTGTCGCATAATGGCCATCGAATCTTTTCCGAAGGGATTATCACATCTCAGGAGTGATCAACTCGAACGGAGACACGTGGAGAGAGCAGAGAAGAGCAGCGATTTCTATCATGAGAGACTTCGGAATGGGAAAGAATGTGATGGAGGAACTGGTGAGAAATTGCGAACTACTTTCGAAATAGATGAGAATCGCGACAAATAGCGTGTTTTTTTCTGAATGTTGCCGAGTTTAGGTGAGGTCTTCAATCTCCGACTTCCTTGAGCATCTCGACAAAATTCCCGACAAGGCAAATGTTGACATGTACTGGCCGGTTCAGGTACATATCATACCTTCATCTTTCAACGGTCGCATGAAAGACATGAAAGTTTCTGAAACTTTCAAAATCTTTCAAAGCTATTCTGAGCTTCCTAACGATACTGTGTGCTAGACGAACCCCCCTGGACTGTGGCTTACACATGAATTCATAATTACAGGTAGTGGTGGCGAATGTGATCAACGAAGTGATCTTCGGCTATCGATACCGCTACGATGACTGCAAACCACTAATGGATTACGTCACTCGCTTCAATAAGGTACGATGTCTTTTCTATTGAGAAATGACACACCATGCACACTCATTGTAGTTGATGGAGAGTATGTCGGAGAATCTCAGCGTCGCTCTTGGACTGGCATGGCCTTCGCTCGGCAAACTTCCTTGGATCGGCTGGCAAATTCTGGGCAGAATCAAGCATGAGATGCACGAGGTACTGCCCTTTCCGATCCACTGATCTTCCTGTCAACCCCATCAGATCAACCAATACGTCGTCGACAATGTCGATCGTGTGCTCAAAGACTACAACGTCGAGGACGAACCGACTTGCTTCGCGCACGCTTACAAGCAGAGGATGGAGGAGAACACGAATCTGGAGTGAGTGATGTTCTTTGATCTCTAGTTGAAGAATGGCGCATCTCAGTGACGTCAATCTCATATCGTCGTGCGCCGATTTCTTCATCGCTGGTCAGGAGACGACGTCGACGACGTTGAGATGGGCGATGCTCATTATGGCGAAGCATGGAGACGTGCAGGTTTGACTATCCACTACGATCAAAGTAATGACGAGATCAGGAGAAACTGCGGCAAGAGATCCTCAATGTTGTGGGAAAGGAAAGATTGCCGACGATGGCAGATCAAGTCAAAGTGAGTAACAGTGTTTGGTCCAAATCCACTTCATTTACTTCAGTTGCCCTATGCTCGCGCGGTCGTTCTCGAGCTGCAGAGATTTGCCAATGTAATTGCCGTGAATGTCCAGAGAGTCACGCTCAGCGATGTTCAGCTTCGGGTATACAACCTATCTAGAAGACTTGAATGATGAAATATTTCCAGGGTTATAAGATCCCCGCGGGCACGTGGGTCAACGGCGACATTCACTATCTGATGGCCAACGATCCCGTGTTTGTGAAGCCGGAAGAATTCAGACCCGAACGATATCTGAATGAGGACGGAGTGACTCTGAAGAAGGTTAGTGAGCAAAAATTTCAGTCAAATGGGCAATATTCTCAGGATCTCGTTGAACGCACGCTGCCCTTCTCATTGGGAAAACGAGTGTGCGCGGGAGAAGGACTCGCTCGAGTTGAGATCTTTCTTGGTCTCACGGCGACAATTCAACACTACCGTATCCTTCCCCATGAAGGAATGGAAATCGACCTGGAGCCCACTGTGGCCGCCACGTTTAGACTGCCGAAACCACAGAGACTCCGAATCGAGAAAGTAGTTTGAACAATACATTCCACGTGTACATTAATAAAATATTTTTATGACTACTAAATCTTTATCATGAAAGACAACATTTTACACAATAATGATGAAAGCTTAGATGACGATTGAAAGACGTCAATTCATAGTGATACCGCGGACAGTCCCATAGTGACCAGCTCCTGAAACATATTAATTTTAGTTTGATTGAGAAGATTCGTTTTACCTGTTCCAACTCCTCAATCTTCTTCTGAACTTCTTCCACTTCTCTCTGTCTTTCCACTCGCACGGAAGTGTCCAGATTGAGAGTGGCATTCGCCTTGTCCACTGCTGATTCACGTTGGACGACGGAGAGAGACAGTTCCTGAGAAAATCAGAAAGAATCAAAACCACGGACAGTGAGAATCTCGCACCTTTTGCTTTTCCCTAATAGCCTTCTTCAGGTCGGTATGGTAGTTCTTCAGTCGCCGGAGTTCGATCGCGTGACCCTGAGAAGTGTTTTCAGCTATTTCCATCCCGCCACTCGCTCACCTTTCTCTCCTCCTCATACGCTATCACATCCATCTTCTCGTACGGTTCGAGCTTCTTTCGAATATCGTGGAGAGCTTGTCTTTTTTTTGCAGTTATATTATCACATGAGCAAACCTCATTGAACTAACTCTTCTGATTCGATCTGACTCTGCAGCTCTCGCACTTCGAAGTCGACGAGATCTTTCTGCTGTTGCAACTCAATGGCTCTTTCTGCAGCACGCTTTCCTTCTCTGAACAATCAAAGTTGATTTTTCGGAACTTTTTTTACTTTTGTCTACTTGACCATTGCGCATTCTCACTTCAAGGTGAGCTGATCACTGAAGAGAAAATGACTAAGCAGTGGGGAAATGTACCTCGACTCGACGGTCTCCACTGTCACCGTATCAATGGCGTTCTTCTCCTTGTTCCTCACTACTTCGATCCTTTCTTCCTCGATTTTCTTCAATCGATGGGCCAATTCCCTCACTTCCTCTCTTTCAATAGCAACACGAGCCTCCGCTTCGTCTAACTGGAAAAAATAAAACGATTACCCTCGATTATCCGGATTCACCATCTCCGGTGATAATATTCCGAGAAAATAAAAAGAACCTGAATTGTCAGTCGATCCTTGGCCACTTTCATTGCAGTCACTCGTCTCTTCGCAGCGACATTCCGCGATTTCGCTTTCTCGACAGCTGAAGACACTCGCGGATCTGAAGCTGAGCCATTTCCATCAAAATATCTACTCAACCCCACTCTTCTTGGGCGTTTTCCTCGTAGGCAGCGTATCAGTCGATTCCTCTGTACTTCCCGTGTGCGCCGTTCGTCCCCCGCCCGGTCGAACTGTCTTCGGGCGGGTTGGTCGAGAGCTTTTCGTCGATCGCTGAGAGATCGAAACTGATTGGAAGGATCAGAGTGAATACCGCTGCGGCACTCGATAGGATTAGTCTCTCCATCTCCGTCGCTTGTCTTTGCAGCATCTCAGAACGAAGAGCCATCGAAGTGTGCTGACCGTCCAGATTCTCGAGTTCGGAATCCTGAAGATGGATAACACTGAGAAAACAAGATTGGAGGAACAAAAGAAAGACAGCTGACACTCGACTCGACGTCCTCTACGAATCCAGTCTTCGCCTGTCGGAGGTTCGAGTATTGCTTGCGGATGCGAGTCACTGTCTGAATTGAGAGGACAATGGATGCTATTCAGAAAAAAAAGAAAGGCTCACCGATTGACTCTTCCTCGTTGCTATCTCGGATCGCTCCAAGTCTGCCCGAACGTGCGCGATTCTATATTGTCTCTTTCATATAATTCAAACTAAGGCGATTCTCACCGATCCATGGTATCTTCCGAGTTCTTGACAATCTCATCGAGGTAGTTTCGCTTCTTCTCAACCAATTTCTGCACTTTGACTAGCTCGTCTCGAATAGCTCGAACGATCTCCGAATCAGTTTTCGCACTAGAATTCTTCTTCTTTCCCTAAAAGTTAAATAAAGTGTACCTGCCAGCAGTCCGCTCCTTCAATTTGCTCATCAATTCTCCAAAGTGATCTTCTCCGATAATCGTCTCGTTCTCGAATGCATTCGCCCTCTCTCGAAGTTGAAAAGCGTGTTTGGGATTCGTTTCGAACGTTCTGTACAGTTTACTTTTTTGACCAATTCAAGCTCAAAATAGGGTCATTATCCAATCAACCCACTCAATCTCTCTCTGGACTTCCCCTCGTATCTTCTTCAGTGCCCCATCAGCAGCTGCGACGTCTTTTCGCAGTTGAGCAATGTGAGCATCCTGTAAATAACGTTCAATATTTAATGCCCCGTCTTTATTTAGCTTCCAACTCTAGGAATAGATCCGTCTCATTGTTCTGTATCCACCAATTACGTGATAGAGTCTGCGGTACAGTTCGATTTCCACGAGGACTAATGTACCTGTTTATTCTTCTCCTTGGCCAATCTCTGTCCTTCTTCTCTCGCTTTCTCCCACACTCTTGTCAATCCTCGATGGTGTCCTTTCCTCTCTTTATCCCCTCCGAGATGCAACTGAACACATGAATTCTCTCGAAAACCACGCATCGAGGATAATTTATTCTCAAAGATCGACGAATTCTCTAAAGATCGAATAAGCGAGCGCAGTATTTACTCACGTTGGAATGTCTAACAAGGATCTCGTTGTTACTACGAATGCTAATAGCGGAAATTGCATCACAGTTGAACATCAACAAATAGGCGAATTCAAACCTGTAGCTGGGCTATTTTCGCATTCGCAGCGTCGAGTCGAATACGCAAGTCGTCGTCTGATAAGTGCATTATTTACTGCCGACCCTGTTTCTTTGAGAATCTCCTCTAACCAATCCCTATCCATCTTTCCATTCTCTTCTGTTCTACCCAGAAACGAATCACATCATTCTCGTACCAGACCCACTGCTTCTCAGCAGATGAATTATTCGTTGCACGAGTCTCAGACCAAAATACAGTGGCTACGAATGGCCGATTCTCGCCCACTTCTCTCGTGTCTAACGAGGAGAATTACGAAGATGACAACAATGACTAACTCGTCGCCTTCCCCTTCTGGGCTCGATCCTTCGTCGTCTGCAGCAGAATCTCATCTCGAAGAAGGGCTTCCTCACGATCTGCCACCTGGAGGGGATACAAATTACTCCTCCCAAAACATTTTCTGGAAACGACTTACCTTCCTCAATGTGTCCTCGTACAGTTTATCGTGTTCGAGCTTCTCCATTTCGTATTTGGCAATCTACAAATCAGTACTATTCAACTTCCATCACTGTTCTCTGTCCCACTTCCTTCTTCCCCGTCATCTAATTCTCCCACTCACTTCCCTCTCCAGAATCGTCTTCCTCTCGTTGTGATTGTCGATCATTCCTCTGTCTTCCTTCAATTTGCGTCTCTGCAATGCGCGATACGTCTCGTCTCTAATTATTCGCGCCGCTTTAAATTCCCGACTCGAAATTGCTCGGGCAACGAAAAACACCGAGGGGAAGCGGCATTTCAATCACAGTTCTTCGGCTCGCTGTCTTCTTTTTTTGTGCTTTGAATTAATTCATATCATAACGAACCATGGCAGCGATGTCCTCATCGAGTTGCAGGCTGACTTTATCCAGATGAGATTCAACTTGCGATTGGTATTTTGCGAGAAGCGCCTATATTTTTTAAATCACGTTATGCTTAGAAATTTAAAATGTGTAAAATCGACCAAAAACTGACATGACTCGGTTCGATCGATGGCGCCACTGACATTCTCGTAGGTCGCGTTGTCGATCCGTCCACGACAATCGCTGAACCGACTGAATAAATGGAATTATGAAAGAGAAGGATGCGAAAGCTTACTCTGGCGCGCCATAGTGCTCCTCCGTTGCCTCTTCACAGTTGACCGCGCGCCGCGTCACTCATACGTACTTCCTTTCCTTGGGTAGAAGAGCAGTGGCTACTATTCCCCCTGACCAGAGAGGGCGCGATTCCACCAACAAAAAGCGCGCGGAGGGCCGGCACTCGTTGCTAGGTTTCGAGGGGAGATCCATACTACGCCACTGAGGGACTAGCACAGGACGAATCTGCAAAATAATGGGGAAAGAGATCGTAAAGTCCACTTACAATTAGTCGACACCGGAAACGTCGCGTTACAAACATTTCGGTCCGTTGCGCACTTCCCGAGAGAAGTTCTGGGTCAGAATTAGTAATATGATGACGTCCATTGTACTGTCGAAAGAGTTGCACGCCATCGTAGGGGCTAAACGGGGAAAGCCGAGGAGGAGTCACGAAAGACTTCCGGGGCGTATAAAATGAACGATGCGAGGAGCGACGTCTCAAAGCGGCGCATTGTACGACCCAATTCTCTCCGTTACTCACAATCAGTTTAGTCCGGAATCTTCGCGTGTATTTCGCTATTTCATTGTATCGGCTCGTTTATTGATGGAAAAATTGTTGCAGTCTCTGCTCTAACGATGCACTCGACTTCGGTTCTCCTTCTGGCTCTTTTCGCCGTCGTTCTCGCATTCTCAGCGGCAGAGAACAACAACGAGCACGTACCGGGTATGCAACTTTCCTTTCCATTGTAACAAATCCAAGGAGTTCCATTCTGGATGGTCGCAGGGTTCAAACAGTGTTTAATGTTACTAATCAACGAATATTCCAGCCTTCACGTTCATGGACCGACGTGGAAACGAGGGCAAATTCGCGTACAATCGATTCGCGAAGAGATCGGGCGGAGATGAGACCGATTCCAAGTTCGCTTTCGCATTCGCCAAGCGATCGGCGCCTCAGGGTGAGCTTCTTGTTCAGTTCTCAGTTACTCAAGTCTCTTTCTATTGTCAGAAACATGCCACGAATTGTAAAGTTTGTGACTTTTCAGTGTAAACTTCGTTCTACAAAATACTAAATAATCGATTACAGATGACGTCGTAGAACAAGTCGTCGAGAAGTTCGCCCGTCGCTTCGCTCGCGAAGTCATGAACTCGGCCAACGAACGAGGATTCGCCTTCGCATAGATTGAACTTTGATCTTTGATCGCTCCCTCTCTCTCCGTTATTCCGAGCAACTAGAACAATCCTTCTCGATTTCTCACGACGCTGCCCGGGTGTAGACCCTTACTTCGTCTCAAGTTTCCTTCATCGATAAAGAGCTTACATTGTGATATCCTGACATTTTCACATTCTGACAATGAGTAGGAATTCAATTTCCGTATAGCACAAGGTGAGCGGAATGCGCGCGATTTGTGACGATGTGACGCTTTTGCGCCACATGCGTATCGGTATCAGTGATCCTTCGTCTGATTATCACAATCTAGCCACGAGAGAAAGTGGGGAATCGAGAGAGAGTCACACACTTTCTCAACCTTATTTCATCTATAAAACGGACGGTCTTCGACAGTCGAAAGCAGCAGCCTTCCATTGTTTCCTTGAATGTAGTCCTTTCTCCATCTGTAGCTTCTACGTCATATTGACAAATTTCCAGAGATGGTCTTCATGATTCTGGCCCTTCTTGGATGGAGCATCCACGATATGATCTATCACATGGGACTGTTCACTCTCCTCTCCAAGGTTTGAAAATTCACTTACCTCCCTTAGATGCTAGTTCCAACCATCTTCCTTTACAGGTTTGGCAATTTTTCCCTGTAATCCGCAAGAAAGTGCTAGGAGACCAACCGAGGAGACTCTGCGAAGAAAACTTCGAGAACGATGTCGTCTACCTCTTTCAGGTTTGGCTTTCTTTTTTTCTTTTCTGAATCAGCGCTTCACTTTCAGTTCCCAGGAACATCAACTGTTCCATCCATCTCTCCCCTCAGTGTGAAAATCGAAGCGTTCTGTCGACTGCACAACATCAAGTACAAGGTTGAGTAATTTCCAAACGCGGGACACCCCTGTTTTTATAGAAGCGCACGACCTTCACATCCCGCGGAGAGAACGGACAATTGCCATTCGTCGAGTTGAACGGAGAGACGATCTCAGACTCGCAGATTATCATCAGAAGAATCACTGAGAGGATGCAACTGCAGGTCCGCGAGTCATTCCAGGATTATTGGCGCAAGCCAGCACACCCATGGAAGATCGTTGAGTGTGGATTCCGATTTGAATAGGAAGAAGAAGTACTGCAGGCCTATCCGGACGCCCAATCGGCCGCCATCGGTCACGCAATCGATCGAATGCTCGACAATCACACTTTCAAGTAAGAATTCATCATTTTTACCAAAATGAATGTCGATTTTCAGTCTAACGCTCCATTCGAAGAAGGCGAAACTCAGTTTGGTCATCGAGTCCATCGCAAAGAGCAACAACGTCCCATCTCTCATCGTTCCTATCGTAGGATTCATTGGAGCGAAAATCATGAGCAGCAGGGTGAGTATCCAAATATACTAGAACATCCATCGATTAAAACGATTTACAGCTTGAGAGCCGCGTAAACACGTCCATCGGAAGCTTCACGGACGAGCAGTACAAGGAACTGTTGAGGTTGGGATGGGGAAGATCGAGAGTAAAACTATTCATTTCAGAAACGACCTTCTCCAACTGCAGGCGATCCTAGGCAAGAAGAAATACCTTCTTGGAGAAGAAGCAACTGCGGTGAATATTCGGAATTTGATAGTTCAGAACAATATCGGCATATTGCAGGTTGACTGCACTGCTCTCGGCCAACTCGGAGTGGCTTATTATGCCACACGATCGGCGAGGTTTGCCAAAAAAATTGAATCTACAGTTATGACGTATTTCCAGAACCAGCTTCCACGATCTTTTCGATTCTGCTGAACTTGCCGATCTGAAGAAATATCTCGTGAGAACGAAGGATTTCGTCTTCGGTGAACAATTCTTCGATGCCGATGCAAATGTGTAGATCTGTTACGAATCAATAATTTGCGATAAAAGATCTAGATACATAGAATTCGATATGTTAAATTTAGATTTTTATCATTTTCACTCTGGTCAGCTTAATAACGAGAAAATGGAAGATGCCTTTTCATTCCAATGACTGAATTTCTTTTACGAGGTGGTGCATTTTTAAAGAATAAGTTGATGATTGCTCGTCTGAATTTGGAATTTGAGGCGATTGCAACAACGGAATTAGCCAATCCATGAGAACAAAGAACGGATTCAGAAATGAAGAAGATAACTGGAATGTATCGTATTTACAAGTTTTAACACTCTCCTCTACTTGTTCCCGAATTGAACATAAATAAGGTGCGTATCACTATAATTATTATTGGAAGGGCGAGAAAAATTGCGAAGACTGTTAACTGAAAGAAAAAAACATAATTTAGTAAAGTAGATAGGGAACCTGTAATATCAAGCTACGAATGGCAGTTGCTTGGAGTCCTTGAGACTTTGACGATGTCAACGAAAATTTCGAAATGTGGTTTGTCGTTAATTTTATGAGTATTACTGATCCCAACGAGAGAGTAATCTAAAATGGAATAATCAGAGAACATAAAAATAATTCTACGAACCACGATAATGAAGATTAGTACAAATGAAATTAGAAGTTGATAGTTCAATGGTTCAGAAACGAAATACACTACCCATCCCTTCTTGTCGACTAACCACATCATTTTCGGGCTGAGCTGAATGTCTCATTCTGATATAAATCACTACCATTTGCTCACCATTACGAACTGTGTCATTTTGTCCGTTGGGATCTCAGCGAAAACTAATATAAAAGGAGCAAGAGCAGCAAAGAAAATTGAAGTTGCTTTAGCTACTCTATACACAACTAAATATTTCGTTCACTTGATTGAAATCTCACCTAACTGCTAACGTATTTCCGATATATTCGGTCAGCGTGGAAAATCGTTGAAGTAAACATATGAAAAACATAGCTAATGTTTCCAAAATGATTCCAATTGCGAAACTCTTGAAGCTTACGAAGTATATTTATAAATTAGTTCTTATCTGACAAATTGTAAGTGGTAGGTGATGGATCCACATAGAACTCCCATGCAATAACCACCATAGTAAGGAAGAGTTGACTTCGGAATGAACAAGCAACAGACGTGAACATCGAATATGAGAAAACATATCTGAAAAAATATAAGTTATCTTGTAAAAAGCGTCTCCATTTTGTCACTGAACCTGCAATCCTATCATGTCAAAATGAGGTCTGGTAACGCTTTGAGATGGAGATCGGTAAATTATGAGGATAATGAGGAGAACGGAAAGAATGGATGAGCAGATTCCAACTGTTTGCAGATAAGTCATGTAGATTCTCTCCATTTCAGGGGTGATGACAACATCGAAAGATCCAGTTTGATTAACTCTATCCACTAGATTTCCCATTTTGAATGAGTGGGATGAAAGATAAGCGCGCTCTGCTCGCTTCACTTCCAAACCCAGCTATTACGCAGGAATTGCTAGGCTCAACGAAGTGCCGTGTGGAACATCACTAGTCGTGCAATCGGAAAATCTGTAAGTTGCCGATTGTAAGGTTGTTTTTCAGTTAGCCAAGAGCAAAGATCAAAGATCAATGCAAGAAAGGTGTTCGATATAGGAAACGCACACCGTAGGAATTAAACTGCTCAATATTCGTTTGTTTTAAAGACGAAGACATCAAACTTAAAGTAAAAACTTATTGAAGAAACAAACATTTATTCGATAATATCCAATAACAACAATAGTAACTAGTCTACGATACGCAAACAGTGAATTCTATCCATGATGACCCATGATGATAGTAGGCCTTCTCACTCGCTCGATTCCCCACAGGCAATGAGAGCCTCGTCTCGTTCATTCAGTAGTTCCTGTGAAGGTTATCAATAATATATTGATAGGTTTTATCCACTCTTAAAATCGAAAGCAACCCCAATCCCAACCTTTGTGGTCACTGCAATTTTCTCCTTTGCGAAATCGCTCAATTCGAGTCCCTGAACGATGCTCCATTCTCCGTTGGAGATTGTGACGGGGAAGGAGAAGATGAGACCTGTAGAAGGCCGATTTATTGAAGTGTCTCACAAACACAAACTCTTCTTCCAGTTATAATTATTACCTTCAGGAACTCCATACGATCCATCCGAGGGTATCGACATCGATACAAACGAGCCCGTCTTTGTTCCCTGGAAATAAAGGTGAATACTCATGCAAACACCTTTCGGAGAGGAAGTGCCAATACTGCTATCTTCCAAAGGATACAGATTGGCAGGAATTCCACAATAATGAAATTTCCCACAAACACGTCAATACCTTTTGCCAATCGAGCATGTGATCACAAGCAGCTTTTGCAGCGGAGAATGCTGAGCACGCTTTTCTTTTCTCGATGATCACACCTCCGCGATCTCGAACAGTCTGAAATAGTGTGAGATGAGGATGGGGTGGGATAGAACTACGGTAAAAATTTTGAATATTCCACTAACCGAGATGAATCCATTTTGCAGCCAAGATGAATCTTCGATGACCGTCGCTGCATCTTTCGCGATGCCATCTGCAAAGATAAAAAATTCCTAGTCTTCGTCTTATGTTTATCTGCAAGGTTCTCATGAAAAAGGTATGGTTTACACACTCTTGATCACTGTCGCATGACTGGCATCGGGGAATTGAGTGTTCGAGTGATTGCCCCAGATGATCACATTCTTCACTTTGTCTGCAGTCACGCCGGCTTTGAGGGCGATCTGAGGAAAAAATGTAATGAAACTAGCGTTCATAAAATTTCAAGAACAGACAATTTCACATACCTGTGAAACGGCGCGATTGTGGTCGAGTC
>LS563576.1:51546-62670 GCA_900490775.1 Pristionchus maxplancki
CCTCATGGTTCATCGCTCTCTCACCTAACTACTCACACACTTTCACAACCTTCCCTCTTTCTATAAAACCCACGAAATAGAGTGAAGATCATCAGTACTCAACTTTCCTCTCTGCATCAAAGCAATTGTTTCCTTGTGCAAACATTCACTCCGTTTCTCTTTCCACTTCCTCACGTTACTCTCCTTTCTCTCTTCCAGCAATGATCCTTCTACTCCTCGCTCTTCTTGGATGGGATATTCACGACCTCATCTACTACTTCGGCCTGTTCACGATCCTATCCAAGGTTTGTAATGTTTTTTTCGAGAAAACCACCTCCAGTATCTCAGATCTGGCCACTTCTCCCCGTCCTTCGAAAGAAAATATTAGGAGAAAAGCAGAAGGAACTCCACGAGAAGAACCCCGAGAAGGATGTCGTCTACCTCTTCCAGGTTCTTCCTGTTTATTTTCTTTGTCAGCCAACGCCCAAAAGAAAAGAAGTGCTGATAAAAGAAGCGCGCAACTGGATAGACAACACCATTGGCAATGAACCAAACAAAGTTTTTTTCAGTTTCCCGGAACTTCGACAGCTCCGTCGACTTCTCCTTTCTGCGTGAAAGTTGAAGCATTTTGCAGACTCAACAACATCAAATACAAGGTGCTTTATCCAAAAATTACGAAAAATCTAAAAAAATTCATAGACCCGCAATACTCTAACTGGTCGTGGAAGCAACGATCTGCTGCCGTTCGTGGAGTTGAATGGAGAGACGATCTCCGATTCACAGATTATCCTCAGAAGACTCACTGAGAAGATGCAGATCCAGGTTGTGGTTCAGTTAGATCGGTGAGGGAATTCTCAATTGCAGGCGTACCCCGACGTCCAATCAGCTGCTGTTGGCCATGCAATCGATCGAATGATCGACAATCACACTTGCGGGTGAGCAGTGGAATCAAAATCTGCTCATTCGTCAAATTATTATTTCCAGTCTGATAGTCCATTCGAGACTGGACAAACTAAGTGCGATGATTGGATCCATCGCCATGAGTAACAAGAAGATCCCCACTTTCGCCGTTCCCGTTCTTTCATTTATCGGAGCAAAGTTTATGCGAGGCAAAGTGAGTGCTCATTGAATAAATTAACCTCAGTAATCGTTTTAGCTCGAAGCCCGCATCAAAACTTCTATTGGAGTCTTCACGGAGGAACAGTACAGCGAGCTTCTGAGGTATGATATTAGCAGACAGAAATCGGATTGTGGATTGTTTGCAGAAACGACCTTCTCCAGCTACAGACGATTCTTGGCAAGAAGAAGTTCTTGCTGGGAGAGGAACCGACTTCGGTCTGCGATAAAAACAGTTCAACTTGATGCAACAGTTATTTTGAGGTCGACTGCACGGCTCTCGGCCACCTCGGCGTCGCCTACTATTCTACGCCATCTGCCAGGGCTGCTTACCACGATCTTCTCGATTCGGATGAACTGTCTGACCTGAAAGAGTATCTCGTGAGAACAAAAGAGACAATCTTCGGCGGACAATTCTTCGATCCTGATGCTAGAGCATAGACGATTTTATGTCACACAATCAAATAATAAATATTTTATTTTATTGAGCGTGATCCTTGTTCTACATATCAATAAAATCTACTAAGATATTAATCTAAAATATCAAATATGAGGCAAAACCCAACAATTTCCATCACGCGCACCGATCAGACAACGCTCAAAACACACTGATAAAACTCTCCTCTATCGAAGCGAGAAATGAGAGATCATGCTGAGAGAGCTATTTCCTCACCATTTCCTCACTTTGCGATCACAAAACTATACTCGTGTGCTTTCACAACTCCTTTCTCTTCTATAAAGTCGATATCGACTATGCTAATCCGTCCTATTTTCATGGTTGTTGTTTCACGTTGCATTGATCGCCTTACCATCTATCACTGCTCTTTCGCTTTCACTCTATTTTCGATCTTTCAGTGATGGGAATCATTCTCATTGTGCTCGCCCTTTTCGGCGTCAACATATCCTATCAAGATCTTATCTACTACATTGGTTTATTCACTATCGTGTCAAAGGTTCGCTGATTTGTCAGATATCCAAGAGCAGTCAATATCTTCAGGCTAAGCCGCTCCTTTCAGTAATTCGGAAGAAGATATTAGGAGAGAAACCAAGTCAACTGCAAGGGAAGAATCCCGAGAAGGATGTCGTGTACCTATTTCAGGTTCAATCACCTAGTTCTGTTTCGTCTTGACAATCGTTGTTTGCAGTTTCCTGGTTCGGCAACGGCTCCATCCACGTGTGCATTCAGTGTGAAAGTTGAAGCGTTCTGTCGGTTGTACAAGATCAATTACAAAGTTCGTCCGTTTCAATAATGCAATAAGCAAGTATTGTTTTCAGAAACGTAGCTCCTTCACATCTCGCGGGAGCAACAATCAGTTGCCCTTCATTGAACTAAATGGGGTGGCGATATCTGACTCGCTACTTATCATCAAAAGACTGACTGAAAAGATGCAGCTGAAGGTATCAGGTTTTGCACTCATTTCAAACAGTAGTTCCTGTTGCAGACCTACCCTGATGCTCAAACTGCGGCCGTCGGGCACGCAATCGATCGAATGATTGACAATCATACTTTCAAGTGAGAATTCATATGTTCAACTGGAAACCAATCACGTTTCTAGTCTGAACGTCCACGCAAAGCTAAACAAACTGGGAGCGATGATTGGAAGCATGCCAAGCAAAGTTCCCGCCTTCCTCACTCCAGTCGTGTCATACATTGGAGGAAAGATCATGAAGGGAAAGCTCGAGAATCGCGTGAAAACCTCTATTGGGTCCTTCACTGAAGAGCAGTACAAGGAACTGTTGAGGTAGAACCAGCAAATTTCATGGATTGCAAAGAGGTATTGCAGGAATGATTATCTCCAGCTGCAGACGATCCTTGGCACAAAGAAGTTCCTAATTGCTGATACACCAACTGCGGTTTGATAAAGTAAATCCGAAAAAGAATTATTCGTATTATTTTAGGTTGATTGCACTGCTCTCGGTCAGCTCGGAGTCGCATACTACGCTGTGCCATCGGCGAGGTTTGCAATCATAGAAACACTGTAGATCTATTAACTTTTTCTAGAACAAGCGTCCATGAACTACTCGACTCGGACGAACTGGCCTCTCTGAAGGAGTACCTCGCTAGAACGAGAGATGCCATCTACGGAGAGGAATTCTTCGATCCCGAAGCTCGTGCATAGACTCACTTCAAGCATTGTATCTATTTATTGTGAAAGCATTACGCAGACTGCGATATAAAGATTAGTACATCCATTTCTTCACAATTTCTTCACAGTGACACGTTGACTAAAATCATCGAATCGTGAGTTTGAGCAAACGAGGAGGGAAAAGTGTAGTGAACGTGAAATCGCGTGCTAGGAGTGTGCGTAGCGAGAGATAGCGGACACGATTGACACAGAATTTTCATCCGCATTGTGCCTCCAAGAACAACTTTAATCGCTTCCGAGTGATTCATTATGAGTATCACCTACTCTGAACTTCATTATCTTGTCATGCATACAGTCTCGTACATCTCTTCCTTACTCAGTCTCAGAGAATCAATGGATTCGAAAGGAAACCCCAGATTTGGAACAAAAAAATTTTCATTCACCATTGCGATTCACCTCTCTACTCTCACTATTACACGTGGACAACAGCCATTTTCCTGCGAAAGACGGCGGGGTTAGCCAGTGGTACACAACTCTCCCTTGCGAAACACTCCCGGCCCCGACAAACAACTCTATCTTCGTCTCTTTTTGTCTCTTCATCCCCTCTCCTCTCCCACTCAATTCTCGACACCACTGCACAACAAAACGACCTCTCCCCCCTCCTCCCCTCTCTAGTCATCCTCCACCTCCCTTTCTCCCTCTGGTCTCTCTTATTACTCACGTTCCCTCTGGTTTCCCTTTGACGTCTTTCCTCCTATTTCTCAATGGTTCTCGACTCTTCTCGTCTCCCATAAAATGGCCGAGAAAGCGACGCTGCATGCAACCTTTCCTCTCTCAGTCCTCGCTAGCACTGTTGATTGACTCAGTCTGCCCTCATTGCTCTGTTATTTTGTACAACAATTACATTGCCGACATTCGTCCGGACAAAACAGTGGCTTTCATTGTCCTTCTTCCAGAGATGTTCGGGTGTGACTGTTGTTGTATCAGCACTCTGGTCTATTTGGTGGGCCTGTTCACCATTGCCAGCAAGGTTAGTTTCTGTTTTATCTCAGCTCAGAACAATTTTCTATCTTTCCTCTTTCGACATGCCGATATTCGGTACTGCAGGTGATTCCCTTCCTCGTGAAGAAATACAAGGGCAACAAACCAGTGGAACTCCAGGAGAAGGACTACAAGAAGGACGTCGTATATCTCTATCAGGTATCGATTCATTCAACATTTTTGTATTTTATCAACCACCCTTGCAATGCAAACAATAGTGACTACGCTCTGAGCAAACCGATTATTTATAGTTCCCCGGAACTCCCACTTCCTCTTCTCTTTCTCCTTTCTGCATCAAGATCGAGGCATATTGCAGGCTCCATGATATCAAGATCGAGGTTAGCTGTCATCCATTTTTCATTTCCAGATTTCTGCTAGACGCTTTCCTTTCATTCGCTTGTTCTTTCAGAGACGCAACACTTTCTCTGCGCGTGGAACAAACAACCTTCTTCCTTTCATCGAGCTCAACGGAGAGCAGCATGCTGATTCCCAGATCGTCCTCAGAAGACTCACTCAGATATTCAAGCTTCAGGTTTGTTAGCATACCTTTCGCAGCCTCCGTCAATTACTGTGTTCCTTCCAGGCGTATCCTGATGAGCAGACTGCAGCCATTGGACATGCTATCGACCGTCTGATCGACAACCACACTTTCAAGTGAGTATCTTGGCCTTCACTTTCTCGATAGTTGAATAATCATTCAGTCTGATCCTCATGGCCAAGACTCCCGTTCTCGGCAAAGTGATCGGAGTGATGGTAGGAGACAAAGTTCCCTCGGCCCTCCTTCCCATCGTTCAATTCCTCGGTGGAAAGTTCGGAGCATGCAAGGTTAGCTTTCGATCGTTTCCCGCAGAACCAAGCAGATGACACATAGAAAAAATATATCCGTTCAGATGTTCAAGCGCGCTGCTACTTCTATTGGAAACTTCAAGGAGAACGAGTACAATGAGCTCCTCAGGTAATATTCTTCATCATTTCCACAGAATAGGAGATTGATGGATTCGTTGCAGAAACGACCTTACCCAGCTGCAGACGATTCTTGGCAAGAAGAAGTTCCTTCTCGGAGAGGAGCCCACTCTGGTGAGATTCTTATTATGGCATCTCACAAGCACGAAAACAACAGAAATGAGGTGTCTCTTACCGTAGCCTGTTGTCTTGGTACTAGAATAGCAGCTATTCAATTGTAACTATACAATTTTGTATCGGAATACCACAAAGCAAGTACAAAATTTCACGCATCGGATATCTGTTTGTAGTGCATAGCCATTCTGTGTAATTTGCTTGACGAAGGGCAAAGTTCGTGCCAATTCAGGTCGATTGCACTGCTTTCGGTCAGTTCGGATCTGCTTACTACGCTATTCCCTCGGCTAGGTGAGAAACGAACTCCATTTTCCGTTTGATGCTGTGGAAAAAGTGGGAGGAGAAAAGAGAAAAGGAGAAAATCGAGTGGAAAAAGTCGGCAAGGAGAAATTCAAAATTTTGAATTGGCGCCTTTTCGGTATCTCGGTTCCCCGTGGAGATAGAGAATTGAAACTTGGATTATAGGGTTCTGAGGGGTGGTAAACCCATCAATCCAATTTTCAAGTCACTAGCTCCAAGGGGAACCGAGATTCTGAAAAGACGCCAATTCAAAATTTTGAATTTCTCCTTTTCTCCATGTCGACTTTTTCCACCCAAGGAGAAAATCTCCCTCGACTTTTTCCACAGCATGAAATGAGAGAAATTCATGCAATATTTCAGATTCTACATTCATGACCTTCTCGAGTCCCCTGAGTTTGCCCCTCTGAAGGAATACTGCGAGAGAGCAAAGACTCGCCTCTTCGGAAACGAATTCTGCGACAAGAAATAATCTCATTTGGTCTCATTTTCATTCCAAATCTCAACAATTTACTGTAAAGTCATGCAATATGTACTCACTAATAAATCGTTTTGTAGAAATATCATTCGTGATTTTGTTCATGCGACATAGTTTCAAAAAAAAAAGAGTTTCGATTCACTCAAGATGTAAATCAAGATACTATTTATACGACCAGCTCAACTCTGATTGCTACACGTAAATAGATTCAACTCGTCTATCACGCTAATCAGAAGCCATCTGTCGACGGGATAGTGCCAAGGAGAACCAATCGCACATGAGATGTTAATTTGTATTGGTCAACGGAAGATGGCTTTCTCACCTGCCATTCTTTGATGGCTTAGTACTGGGATAACGATGGGGACGAAGAGAAAATCGGACTCACCAATTGAGGAAGAAGAATCAGAATTGTGAGAGATGAGGGATCATCGCCATGGAATCACTCTCGAGTAGATTCTTGTCCACGTTTACCACGGACGAGATGAAACAACAGTGACAACTCTGCCTGTACCTCTGTATCTTGTGTTACTAGTTTGTACCTTGTGTGACTTGAGCATTAGAGAAGTCAGAGTGATCTACAACAGTTTGATCTAGCATTCGCTCTGACCGCACAACAAGTAAGGAACTACCTCACCCTTTCTTGTCATCCTTTTCTCCCTCTGGTCTCTCCGTTCGCAAACACTCTCGCTTTCTCTACCCACTGTTCCACATCTCTCAATGGTTACTCTTCTAGTATAAATGTTGGGGCAAACTGCGCAGTGTGCATACTTTCCTCTCTCCAAACTTCACAATTGTTTTTACGCGGTTTACTATTTTTTCATTCTTAAAACGCGTTCTCTGTAAGACTGCAGTGAAATGGTCAGAATAGTGTACAAATTTTTCAAAAACGTCGCCCAGGGCTCATACTTTGGGAGTATGACCCCTAGGGACAGTGCAGCTTTTGAATATAGTTTGGACTCAAAATATTGATCTTTGATCTTTGAACTCTCGATTTTCAAACTTAATATTTGGGTATCGAGTAATAGCTCATTCGAAAGAGCATGAAAAGTTATGTTTCCAGTTAAAAGGATTTTCAATTTGATGCATTCTGTCAAAAGATATGCCTCATAATATTCAATTTTTCGTCCGATTCTGCAAATATCGATTCTGCTGCATATGAAGTTCTTATTTCCACGCTCCTATTTTTTGATATTTCATGTATTTTTTAGTAAGAAAAAAGATGGAAATTGTTCCGGGGCACATTTTCACGCCCAATTAACCGAAATATTCACCCAACCATGACCACCCAAAAAATGAGATTTTCAAACTTCATATTTGGGTATCGAGTAATAGCTCATTCGAATGACCATGAAAAGTTATGTTTCCAGTCAAAAGGATTTTCAATTTGATGCATTCTGTCAAAAGTTATGCTTCAAAGCATTCCACTTTTTGTCAAAATGAGCAATTATTGATTTGGCTACCCACTATGCTATCATTTCCACGCCCCTATTTTTACATATAATACGTAATAACCATTGAGAAAAAACATGAACACTTATCCGGGGTACATTTTCACGCCCAATGTACCCATATCGATGTCCAACCGTGCGCAATCTAGGGTTTTTCGCAGCACAATGGTATTTCAATAAATCAGAAGTCGATTTTTTCGGCTTATATTATCGCATTATTAACTTAAATCCGTCTAACAGACCATATGGCGATATTGTATAACTTTTGAGACGATTCCGTAAGAAAAAAATTTTCATGAAAAATTTGCCAGAAATTTCTTGGCTCAAAAATGAGTTAAAATTTTTTTCTAAGCATTTCACTTTAAACTTTGAAAAATCGAAGTTCTAGTTAAAGTAAGTTATTTCCCTTTGAAAATGGTCAGATTAATGAAGAAAGAGTTGACTTATAAGCTTTCAAAATATTGAAATTTTGAAAAGTTGATTTTTTGATTTTCTGAAATTACCATGTCTTATCCTCATTGTAGCTATTTGCAATGAACACAAAAGTTGTTCCAAATAACGTTTCCATGATCCCTGTTCACTATGGTAGTCATTGAGAGTGCAATAAAAATATTTTACCCGATTCGGAATTTAGCTTCTTTACTGGGTGGACCATGGAAGGACGTCGATATGGGTACATTGGGCGTGAAAATGTACTCCGGATAAGTGTTCATGTTTTTTATCAATGGTTATTACATATTATATGTAAAAATAGGAGCGTGGAAATAATAGCATAGTGGGTAGCCAAATCAATAATTAGTCATTTTGACGAAAAGTGGAATGCTTTGAAGCATAACTTTTGACAGAATGCATCAAATTGAAAATCCTTTTGACTGGAAACATAACTTTTCATGCTCTTTCGAATGAGCTATTACTCGATACCCAAATATGAAGTTTAAAAATCTCGATTTCAAAGATCAAAGATCAATATTTTGGGTCCAAACTATAGTCAAAAGTTGTACTCCCCCTAGGGGTCATGCCCCCCAAGTATGAGCTCTGGGCGACGTTTTTGAAATTTTTGTACACTTCCTCCTGCGTTCTTACAGATAACGCGTTTTAAAATCGTCAGTTTAGCTACTTCAACGATGTTTGGATGTGACTGTTTTTCTATAAGCACGCTGGTCTACTTGGTGGGACTGTTCACCATTGCGGGCAAGGTGAGTTTGTCGTGAAGATCGATCTCAGCTCGGCGTCTTTCAGAATTCCAGTGTTCGATATTTCAGATTATTCCATACCTCGTCAAAAAATTCAAGGGTAGCAAACCCGTCGAGCTACAGGAAAAGAACTACAAGAAAGATGTCGTCTACCTCTATCAGGTAAATACCTTTTTTAGTATTCCGTCCAGTTAATCGTCTACTATCATAGTGCATAAAAATATTTTCAGTTTCCCGGAACTCCCACTTCTTCTTCCATGTCTCCATTCAGTATCAAGATTGAGGCATTCTGCAGACTGCATAATATCAAATTTGAGGTTAGCACGCTAATTTTTACGCTAATATTTTTTAAAAATTTCTTTTCCATCTCATTTTTATTCATCGTAAACTGCTTTTTCAGAGGCGCAATACCTTTTCTGCACGTGGTCAGAACCAACTCCTTCCCTTCATCGAAGTGAATGGAGAGAATTTTGCTGATTCCCAGATCATCGTGCGAAGAATCGCACAAATCTTTAAACTCAAGGTCATTTCAGCTTCGAATTTCACTTTCCATGGTCATATTTTGCTTTAAAAATAATGATTTCTCCAGGCGTACTCCGATGAACATACTGCAGCAATCGGCCATGCAATTGATAGAATGCTCGACAACCACACTTTCAAGTGGGTTTCATTGTTTGTGAAATCGATACATAGGTATAATAATCTTCAGTTTGATAATCTTCGGGAAGAGTTTCGTAATCGGGAAGGTCGCTGGAGTGATGACAGCAGACAAAGTGCCGCCCTTCCTCCGTCCTGTCGTCGAATTCCTTGCCGGAATATATGGAGGAAGCCTGGTGCGTTTGATAATAAACGACTGTTTTGGCAATCTTTCTACAGTTGTTCAACCGCGCTGCCACTTCCGTTGGCAATTTCAAGGAGAACGAGTACAATGAGTTGCTGAGGTACTGAGACTTAATGTTTAGACGATTACCCAATATCTTGCAGAAACGATCTTCTCCAACTGCAGGCGATACTCGGCCAGAAGAAGTTCCTGCTTGGAGATGAACCCACAGCGGTTAGCTCTCCCTTTTTTTTAAATTCTGATTTCATTCTTGTTTCGGAATACGAAGTTTCGACACAAGTCAATTTTCGATCGATTCAGGTTGATTGCACTGCTCTTGGTCAGTTCGGATCACACTACTACGCAATTCCGTCAGCGAGGTGTGAAATGCTTTCAGAAATTTTTTTTATTTGAATGAAAACGAGGAAAATAACAAGTAAAACACTCATCTTTTCAGATTCTACTTCCATACGCTTCTCGAATCATCTGAGTTTGCTCCTCTGAGAGAATATTCTGAAAGAGTGAAGGCTCGCATCTTCGGAGACGAATTCTGCAATAAGGAATAGTTTCATGTGGTTCCATTATCATTGAAAACATGAACAATTCACTGTAAATTTATGCAGTTCTCACTAATAAATCTTATTATCTATGCTCGACATTCACATTCGACACTCACAATTTTTAAAAAAAATCAGGAGATCAGATCAGGAAATCGCAGTTCTACAGAAGATCTCACAATCAGCCCTACAAGACCCAACAAGGAATCGAAACGAATCTCATGAAAATGCAGATTGCGTTGGGGAGAGGATAGATTGAAGTTGGGGGATTCAATTTTTAGAAGACACATGGAATTGTTTTTTCTCGGAAATTAACCAATCGTGACAACTGGCTATAGCCTGTGGTCCCCAGTTTGTGCATTGTGTGATTATCTTGCATAGTAGTGAATTCCGCGCGAAATACAACAGTTTAACCGTGCAGTCTGTCTGCTCTCACCAATCGGGGCACGCGTGCACAACAAATCACGCACTCGTAGGGCACCCTCCACACTTTTCTCCTCTCTCTTGTCATCCTCCACCTCCCTCTGTCTCTCTAGTCTCTCCCCTTTCCCACACTTTCTCTTTTACCTCAGATGGCTCTTCTCCATTTCCCAATGGTTATCAGACTTGATTGTCGCCTATAAAAGGTCGAACTATCGTGCACCAATTCCATTCTCCACGAACATGGTCCATTATGGACCATTATGGACCATAATTTTCCATGTTTTTTCCATACTCAAAGATCTTGGTCAGAAATGCAGTAATCAGGGCTCTGTTTGTGCTTGTTGCACTCAGACTGGGTTCTTCTTTCAATTTTTGGAAAAAAATAATTTAAAAAATAATTATTATAAGCGTTAAATACTCTTTCCATTTGATTCCATGCCTTTCCATTTGACCACAGCCGTGTTTTTAATTTCCCGGTCGTGATACGGTAAGCGCTGAGCGGCCGGGCTTTTTTTGGGATGTCAGACGACTTTTTCTTTTTGCAACGTGTTGCTTCGTTAATGAGTGTTTAAATCGCTCGATTACTTGTAATTTGTGTTCCAGATATG
>LS563579.1:0-10621 GCA_900490775.1 Pristionchus maxplancki
AGCACTCCATACTCCCAATCCACTTCCATCCCATCCTACCAACACCACACCGCGCCCTTCGATCATAGCACCCGTTTTTGTTGTTTCTTTTGTGATCTTTGCCTAATTAAGTAAATATATTTTATTTAATCCTTGGTCTTTGATCGCACCGTACCACCAACAGCCCATTTATCCATAACAAGTTGGATAAATCGGCATACGATGATTAGCAGAAAAGACACGACGAGAGGGTTTTGAATAATTTTGACGATCTTTGGAATTTTGACGAATCAACTTTGGATTAAAAAATACAGTAGCAGACCAAGACCTAAATCAAACACGATCGTTCTTTTAGATAAAATGATCTAATAATTGCAAACACAATAAGAACTAACTCCGGAATGGCCTCAGAATTACTAGAACAGACATAGAGATACACAGCGAGATATTTTGTGGATCCGTTCATAAAGACACACACGCCAAAAAACCTGAAAACCCAGAATGACTCTCAAAAATAATAAAATACTATCAAACCAATCCATTTCTCCAAGTTCGACTAGATCTGAGCAAATCATTTCCGTGGTCAGCTGAGAAATCTCAGTGAATCTCGCCGTAATCCTCGTCCAATTGGCCTAGAATTATATAGGCAAATGCTTCCATTAAAACAAAATCGATACCGTCTTCTGCATTTCGCTTATTTTCTTATCCATTCTCACCATCATCTCACCGAGATTCGCAATCTGCAAATAGTGTGAAGTACAGATAATCGAGTAAAAAAATTGAACCTCATTCTTCGAAACGACTGCTTCATCATTGATTCTTCTTCTTTTGGCAAGGGGACTCTTATCAGCTTCTCCGTTCTTCGTCTCAGCATTGTTTCTCAATTGTTCCACTTCCTCCTCCAACTCTTTGATCTGACAATTTTGTCTTTCGTTTATTGTCAGATTATTCAGCATTTTATTATTCATACTCATTGGATGTTAGACTAAAACAAAAGGTATCAAGCAGCACTGAACACACCTTTCTATTCTTGAGTGCGATCACAGTTCGGAAGGAATTCGTACACTTTTTCAATTCTTCCTGGAATTAAATTTTTTTGCAAATCTTGGGGACTTTTCTAGTTCCGTACTGGGTCCCGCCCCCTCGGTTCCTACCCTTGAAGAGTTGGTGGATTCTTGGGTTGAGACTAAGCCTAAGAAAACTAAGACAAACAAATTCTAATGACATTTTTTGTTCAATGTTCCACCCCTCGATTGAGTCCGGCGCAAAAGTGACCAATCTTGTTCAGTAAATACATCAGTTATCAGATATCAAGAAATAATAAATACTAGCCTTCTTCTCAGTGATTTCCACGTCTCGAATGGCCAGTGTTCTGCGAAGCTCAGCGATCTGGAAATCATATTATTATCTCTACATCTAAATCAATGGCAATCAGGTATGCATAATAGTTTAGTGAGAGCCGTCACCTTTGCCAGAAGAAAGTCCTTCGATTCGTCCGGCTCTCCGCCCTCAAGAATATTCTGAAAGAGGCTACCATAAATATATATATTGCTCCATCACTTCACGCGCTCTTCATCAACTGACCATTGCTGCTGCAGTCGCAGTCGCTTCGCCCCGCTCGACCATTCGAGAAATTTGAGACACTTGGAGATCAATCGATAGGATTGATCAAGATAATACTGGGAATAAGAACCCATCAGACTGAACATTCATTTCCAACACCATCAATAGCAGAACTTTATCGTCCCAACAAAATATTAATATGTACATCGATTCTAACACTACAACGCAATAAAGTATGCCAAAAAAGGGTCGAGATATTCAGAGAAGATTCCCTAAACTTGAATCGGATTGGACGAAGGGAAGGCGCAAATTAAGGTAGAAACGATGATCGAATCGTTCTGTACGTATCTCTTCTTCTCATCGAATAGATCCTGACAGTACAACGAGTTACGTTATGATTCTAGTCCTGATATTTATACTCAGGTTTCGTGTACCTTGATCGAAATGAACTCGTCGTATCCCCATGTCGTTCCATTCATATTATACTCTGAGACTGCCGAATCACCAGCCGTATACACGATGTTGTCAGACTTGTGCGATATCAGATGAAACTTGAAGAATACCGAACACCTTGACAAAGTTTATCATATCACCTTATCACTCTAATCCATAATCCAACCTGTGAGTGATATTATTAGCCGTGAGCTCGACTTTCAACGATTTTCGAACTTTTGAGATACCAACTTTCCTAGAACTTGAATTATTGAATAAAAAAATTAACAGCTGAAGACGTACCAATCGATTCCTACGAGATTTGTCAAGTGAGAATATTTCACGTTGGAGTCTAGCTTGGAGATTCCATCAAATCTCACACGCATCGTCGTCTGACTGTTCCTGTTCTGAAATCAGAAGGAACTTGATACTATTGATATGTATTGAACTATCATCGTTTGGACTAACCGGTGGAATAAAAGGGATGAAGTTGTTCATTTTATCCTCCATTCTAGCAAATGATAAAGACATATTCTTCATCTGAAAACAATATGCATAGCTACTCAAATTAATTTTACGAACGAGAGTAATATTATAACGTGGATCGCGAACCTGGTCATTCAGAGTGGATTGAGAATCCTTTCCTTCATTGAATACACATCCATCTCCTCTCTGTCCTCTCAGTTTATGATTTTCTTCCTTCAGATCTTTGATCTGAAATCAACTCTCACATTACAAATTTTTTTCAATCGATAAAAATAACTGAAGGAACCTCTCGATTCTTGAGTGCGATCACAGTTCGGAAGGAAGTCATCACCTTCTCCAATTCAACCTACAAACGATGGTTGAAAATTCTACAGTACTTTTTATTCTTAACTTCAATTATTCTTAACACTTATACAAAAAGAAACACTCACGCTTTTCTCCGCGATTTCGATATCTCGATAACTCATTTTTCTCCGAAGATCTGCGATCTAAACAACGAAATGTTCATCCCGATCCATCCTCGCCTACTGTAAAATACCTGTGCCAGTAGGAATTCCCTCGATTGTTCGTCCTCGACGATCGGAGGCGCACTCTTAAATCAATTTCGAATAATAATATTGTTTTAAATAAGCAATGAGCACATGTGCACTGAAGTAATTGCGAGAATTGCGTCATTTCAATGTGAAGTAAATTCTAAGAATTTGTTTCAAGCAGTCTCACCGGAACAATTGTTTCCGTTATCCAGCCTAACTCAGCCATCTGAAAAGTCTGAAAAATATTGAATTCATTATTGATTGAGAACAGAGTACCTATGGGTAGATGGACCCATCTCGAAATTTTTTTACAACTTTTATGAAAAACAACTTTATCAATTCTTCCAATGAAACTGTGGAAGCGAAACAACAATGTAACGAGAACAACAAATGAAGTAACAGAACAAGGATGCTGGAGAAACACTGAGGGGCAGGAAGAAAGACACTGATGATGGAAGATTTCAATTGATCAGTCTTCTCTCTTGCCCTCTTCGCTCATCAACGAATTACTTGGTGGAATAGACCTTGAGATCGATCTCCATGATGATTGAATCATCCTTGACATAGTCATAATAAGAACTCAGGAGATCCTGAATGAAAAATAGCAGAATATTTATTATCGGGACGTTCGGATTACTTTTTTTAAACAATCATTGAGGTTCAACCAAATGTCTCTTCGAGAATATATAGCGTATATACTTTTTTCAGGCTTTGAGTACGAGTTCATGCAAATCTAATTTTTTTTGGCAAATTGTTATTATCTGCGTACAGTAATTTCATATTACTACTTAGTTGTATGACTAGAAACGTGTTCGTTACCTCAAATGAAATATACTTAACGCGTCCCCATCCTAGATTCTCAGAAGTAAATACGTATCCATAGCATTCGACCGAATGAGGCTGGCCCTTGGCGCTCTGGCGGATTAGTTTAATCGTGTAGTAAGTAGTGCATGACCAGGATCTGAAAAGAATTAGGCTTTCTTGTTTCGTTAGCCAAATGTAAAATAATTTTCAATGTGAGGACTCAAAACCTAAGCCCTTAAGAAATAAGGATAATTCAGACAGTTATAGGCTGGGAATCTCCCTCCATTCCTCTCGTGCCTCTCGAGTCTCCGGCCTAGGCCGGCGTAATTTTATTGCACTAGCCGACTTTCTCTTTCTCAGACTTTCTCTTAAACCCATGTTCCAATTAACAACATATAAGACCTACTGAGGAATGGGGCGTGAGGTGACGTTTAGGAATGCAGATAGATACTTCTTCGTTCCATCCATATGATGAGAAATAGAGATAGCCCTGAAATTAAAAGCTTATTTTTGAGCCGAAGGGGAAAACACACCAATCCATTCCAGTCACCTTGATTGAATTAGAGTGGACGCTAACAGTAGATAATTTAGAGATCTCCGTGAATTTCGCACGAAGTATTGCCTCAGTAACCTGGAAATGAAAACAAATAGATGCTTAATGTGAAGAGAGACAACGAACTCCTTTAAAGAGGCAGTTGAGACTGAGATTCTCCTTCTCCAATTTCTCAAACATTTTCTGCTGCTCAGCGATCTTCAAATCATATATTTCAACTTCACAAAGAAGAAGTGGTCTTGAATTTAATACTAGAAATGTCATAAAGTTCCACCTTAGCATCCTTCACTGCCACAATCTTTGAGTTCTCATCGGCATCGATCTTGAAAAAAAAAATCAATTATTCTTGGAATCAATACAATAAAAACACTACCTTGTACTTCTCAATCAGCTTCTCCTTTTTCTCCAATTCATCCTTCTGAGACTGGATCTTAGATAAAATGGACGTATAAATTATGAACGTAAAGGTTATGAAGATAGTTACGGTGATAATACTTACGATAGCGAGATAAGGCTCGAAAATACGAATGGAGAGGTCCTTCTCGCGATCAGAGAACGCCTGGAATATAAATTTACAAATTTATCTAATCATTGACATCGACGACAACTATGCTTACCTTTCCGAATGCCTCCACAAGCTCGTTCACGGAAGCTTTCGCCATCCTAGATAGAATTACATTCCAGTCAAAACCTAAGTAGCAGTATCACTGAGATAATAAAGGGTGAATAACCCAATAAATTAGATAACATCTAAATGTATATGTGCATAAAACAGCTTTATTGAAATATTTTAAGAATATACGAATGAAACAATAGGATCTTCAACCAATGAGCAAGAAAACAATGATCACCGAGAGAGCTACAAAGGAATTAAAGAAACGCTCTTCCGAGAATTAACAACAACAATAAAAAATGAAACAACAAACAACGATTATTCTGGCATTATCCAGAAAGAAAAACAATGTACATACGATGAAGCATAATAGTAGCATTCAGCCCTCTCGTTCATCAACGAATTACTTGATAGGATACGCTTTGAGATCGATCTCCATGATGATCGAATCGTCCATGACATAGTCATTTAATGGATTCAGAAGTTCCTGTGATTTAAAATTTTTCGTCGTTGTCAAATTAATAGTAGTACTCCACCTCGAATGAGATGAAATTGCTTCGGCCCCAGCCCTTGTGTTCAAATGTGAATATTGCTCCATAGCTCTCCATCGAATAAGGGTCTTCCTTGAAGCTCTGACGAATCAATTTGATTGTGAAGAAAACAGTGCAGGACCATGATCTGTAAAGTCATTCAAACCACACTGCTAATTCTGAAAAAAGGAACAACGCACGGAGGAATGAAGCTTGAGGTGATATGCAGGAATGGAGAGAGATACTTTTTGGACTCTTCCACAGTCGTGCGAACAAGAATCGCCCTGTAGAGAAAATGAACAGTCAAAAGTTTCACAATGAATCCGTACCAGTCTATTCCAGCCACAACGGTCGAGATAGAATAGACATCACTGCTTGAAAGCTTCGAGATATCCGTAAATCTAGCACGAATCGTCGTCTCAGTGATCTTAATTTATTATTAAAATGTGCAAATTCGCATAGGACCAACTCCTTTGAAGTTGCAGGTGAGACTGAGATTCTCCCTCTCCACTTTCTGCAGAATCTTCTGCATATTTGCGGTCTAAAAATAATTAATGAATCGAATTTTGGTAAAACATTGTCATGCCTTCGCATCCTTCATTGCTGCAGCCTTCGCACTCGCATCCGCATCCATCTAGACTACGATTTATATTTAAAATATCAGAAAAATATTATTAGAGAAAAAAATGTAAACCAATTCCACCTTGTAGTTCTCAATCTCCATTTCTTTTTTATCCAGTTCTCTCTCGAGATCTTTGATCTGAATCGAACACAATTCAAAAAAATTTTCCGATCCGAAAACAAAAATAAACAAAATTAAAATAGCTATGGTGAAAATTTACCTTCTGATTCTTGAGCGCGATAATAGTTCGGAATGAAAAGGATGCATTCTTTAATGCTCCCAAAATGGCTCTAGATCACGTTGAAGAAAAATCGATTGTAGCACATCAGATCCGCCTTTTGTATACGTAACTAAGAAAGAATTAAATTTATAGATTATCTACCCGCTTCTTAGTTTTTGATATTCCTCCTCTTTCACTCTTCTTATTCTTAGTAATCTTAGCATATCGAATGGATGAATTATGAGATTCGATCTGGAACGGAGAATTGGCTAACAACGTCATGTGTGAATCTACTTATTAAGAAATTGTTAACCTGTTCCTTCTCATACTCATGCTCCTTCTTCTCCAAATCACTATTCGAATTCTCAATCTGCAAAACAATGAATATTGTTCGTGAGATTCCGAGAGTCTCCGAGCCGGTGGTCAATACCCTGATAGGTTAAAAAATCGAGATTCTAAAATCACAGCCGTTACATGTTAGATAAGAGCGTATAGATTAACTGAATGGAATGCCATACCATTTCCGAAGCTTCGATAAACTCATTCGAAGACATTCTATAGTAGGCAATTTGAAAGAGAGGCCGAAATAGAGCAGATATCAGTGATGGACAAGAACCGTTATGGGTGATCGCCAGCTCATTCCAAAACAATTTATTCACTCCATTAAACACGAACAACGAAAACGATCAACAACAACATCAACAGAGTAACAAGATTTCAAGAAAAATCACAAGTAAGAATACTGAGACTCTTTTTGAGTGATTAATTGGAAGGGAATGCTATGAATTCAATGGCGACATTGATAGCATCGTCCTTCACGTATCCCTTGCTCTCGTCGAATAGATCCTACAAATATCAAATTCAAATTCATTTTTGTCAATAATAAATCATACATTGATCGAGATCAATCTGTATCCCTGTGACTGTTTCTTGTAGTCGATAAGATAGAATGGAAGTACGTCACAAGTTTTCACGATTTTCACAGAATTGTGAGAGATCAAATGGGCCTTGCACTGAACTGACACAGTCAGGGTGCTGCTGAAAATGTCCCCCTTTTTTCTCTAAATAAACGTTATAACAAACTGCGAGTATTGGTAGTACTCCAGCACGAGATAAACATCGAGGAATTCTTTGCCCTTCTCGATACGAATCGCCCTTAATAGCAAATATGATTATACATATTTGTTATGACTATATCTATTTTTTTCCAACCATTTTCTATTGTCGATCGTAGTCCAGGCCGAAGTGCTGGAAGTCAGTTTTGAGATACCTCCGAATCTCGCATGAATGACCGAAGTGTGAATCTTAAAAAAGTCAATTAAAGAAATTGTAAAAAAAAATCGAGAAGATTCACATTGGAGAGGGGTTCAATCTGCTTCTTCTCATTCTCGCAAACGGTCTTCAGATTATTCAGTTCCTTCTCCAATTCAGCGATCTGGAATATGATATATTATCGATAATGATAAATATTTCAGACACTGAGTAAAAATAACATACGAAAATAATAATATTTATGCGTATTATTTATGCGAACAAACGATCTTTATATTTTTCATTGGCATTTATATTTAACTTTCGAGATCTTACCTTCGCGTCCTTCAATGCAACCACCGTCGAATTTGCACTCGAATCGACCTGAATAACATCGTAAAACACGAAATAATGAGACTATTCAAGCCATCACCTTGTACTTCTCAATCTCCTTCTCCTTCTTCTCCAGTTCATCCTTCTGAGACTGAATCTAAAAGTCAAAAGACAGAACTTAATAAATCGAAATATCGAGAAAAGCGAGTTAAGATAGCTTACGACAGCGAGATAAGGCTCGAATAGGCGAATGGAGAGGTCTTTCTCGCGATCAGAAATCGTCTGAAATAATATCTTAATCTGTAGTATTATGATAGTACTATTTGATACATTTATTGTTAGAAAGAGTGTTGCGATTGATATCAACCACGCCTTTCGCCTCACCTTTCCGAATGCCTCCACAAGCTCATTCACGGTAGCTTTCGCCATTCTGAGCGAAGCATTTACATTTGGATTCGACGTACTCGATAAGCATGGGATGAAAACCCAATTAAATAAATAATCACATCTTACGGTGAAAGAAACAACTTTATCGAGCATATTAACAACATCTGAAGAATATAACAAGAAGAGTTAGTTTGTGATTTAACAATAAAAACAATGAACGATGAAACACAACAACGGAAGAATTCTGAATATGTAAGAAGTACATATTTAAATAAACGAATCACTTGGTGGGATAGACCTTGAGATCGATCTCCATGATGATCGAATCATCCTTGACATAGTCATTCGCAGAGTTCAGGAGATCCTTGAATGATACAGTAATTATAAAATTAAACAAAAGCAGAAACCAAAAAACCTTATTGGTAACAGAGAGATGCATAATTATATATTATTCTAGTGTATTGGAAACCATAAAGGAAAAGTTCAAAATTCATTGCTATAGTATAGAGAAGACATCAACAAAATTTCATGGAAAAATTGTGTTTTACCTCGAAAGATATGAAGGTGGCATGACCCCATCCAAAATTCTTTGATGTGAACACAACCCCATAGTTATCCGATGAGTGGATCTTTCCCTTAGAACTCTGACGCAATAATTTAATTGAATAGGAAGTAGAACAGGTCCAGGCTCTGAAAAAATAAGCATTTCCCAAATCTAAATATAAAAATAACGTTAAACATCAAACAAAGAATAACAGACTGAGGAATAGGCTTTGATGTAATCTCCAAAAATACAGAGAGATACTTCGTGGATTCAACTATTTTAGTGGCAACAATGATCGCCCTGCAAAAAATGTAAAAAAATGAAAATCATCAACTTAATATTTCACTTGCCAATCCATTCCAGCCACTTTGGTCGAACTCGAATAAGTATAAGCCGAAGTAAGCTTCGAAATCTCTATGAATCTCGCACGAATGAAAGATTTATTAGCCTAGAAAAAAAGAGATATTTTAGGAAAAAAACATAAATATAAATAAAAATGACTTCATTGAAGTGGCCTTTCAGATCGAGATTCATCTTCTCCAATTTCTCTGCCAATTTCTGTTGCTCAGCGTTCTGCAAATCAGCTGTTAAACAACAATTAACAATTTTGGAAAACATTAAACAGACTATTAGATATATAAAATAATGAATGAGAACTAACGGAAGCGTTGATGAAGTCTCGTAGATTATTATTGTTGTCCTCTTTTTTCGTTTCAATCATTTTCTTGATATTGTAGATCTATAAATTACATGCATAACGTCTTTCAAACAAACAAATATCACGTAGACGTTCTATAAGTACCTGATTGCGAATCGATCCATTCGATTCCGCAATCTTCGAGTTCAATTCATTCTGAAAATAAAAAAATATGAAAAAAAAATAATTCAAGAGTAAGACCAGAGTAAGTCAACCTGATACACAGCGGATTCAGCACGAACTTTCTCTAATTCAACTTCCAATTTTCTGATCTGAATCAGCAATATTTCATTAACAAAATGAGCACTTTCAAGTCTTGAACAGACGATGAAGATCATGGAACAGAAACCTTTGCATTCTTGAGAGTGATCACATCCTTGAACGCAGCAGTCGACTTATCACTCTCCATCTGAACATATTTCGTTTTCTTGATTATAGTAAGTATCAAACCTTGCATTTATCGGTTGCCGCTCTACTCTCTTCCAATTCCGACTTTAGACGATAATTTTCATGAGTTAGTTTGATCGTCACGGCATCTGATTCTTTCTCAAGAAAAAATCATAGAGATGTAAAAAAATTCTGTACCTTGTATTCATCAAACTCTCTCTTGTTCGACTCCTCCTTGGCCTTTGCTCTTGCAGTGCCAGTCTCTAGCTCTCCCTGTAAATAAATAACTGGAAATAACGAAAGCAGATTACTTTGGTGAACCATTATTTTCTCACCTTGTATCGTTCGACCTCATTCTTGTTGAGATCCGACTCGACCGCACGCTGTTGCAGCTGCAACATCTATTTGTACCGAACCCATTGATTTACATGTTAGTGCCGCATAGTCACAGTTGAAAAGGGTGCCCAAAACCAAGGCATGGAGCCGTGGCCGAGTGGTCTAAGGCGCACCTAAGGTATGATCGCGAGGTCGCTGGTTCGAATCCCGGCCCTTGCAAACTCTTTTGCCAAGCTTTGCCAAGATTTTAGGAATTCAAAAAATTCTTGGAAAAAATTGGGCAAAACTTGGCAAAAAAGTTGGCGGGTGGTGGGATTCGAACCAGCGACCTCGCGATCATACCTTAGGTGC
>LS563579.1:10721-23963 GCA_900490775.1 Pristionchus maxplancki
CGGCTCCATGCCTTGGTTTTGGGCACCCTTTTCAACTGTGCGCATAGTAAACGAATGTCACGATAACGTGAAAGAGACGTTATCGAAATTACGATTGAAAAGCAGAATTTTACATAAACTTCACTGACCTTGTACGCCTCGATCTCCTTATCTTTCTTCTTCAATTCGCCCTTCAGATCATCGATCTGCAATTGTCGTTCAGCACACAGAGAAATGAGGAGAAAATGATATAAGAATGAAAAAAATTAAATCACAAGGATCAATTTTTAATCTGAGAGGCGACGAATAACTCACGATTGCGGCTTGAGCTGAGATTGTCTGAAAGAAAACAATTAATTAATGTTGTATTCATTTTCGAAATCTAAATTCACTCTTAAGTGTCAGTGAAAAATGATACAAAAATTACCTTTCCACATGCCTCGACGAGCCCATTCACATTCATTCTAGAACCAATTCATTCCTACATTCATTTAACGAAGAACGCGCGTTTTATTAATATTCACGGGAAAAAGTATACCCACATCTTTTTCTAAAATGCAAATATTAATGCGTATGATACATCTTTATCGAACCATTTCAATCGAAAATCAACGAATGAAACAGGTAGGAAACTTCTGAGCATTAACAAGAAATAACGAACAACGAAATTGTACAACGAATGAAAACTGAAGATGCTAGAATGAATGTAGCATTCGACGCTTTCTTCGGCAACTGACACATTACTGCTTGGGTTGAAACTGAGATCGAGAAAATATATTACATATGGATTTGAAACCTTCAACGAGGTTAGTGAAACAACTAAGAAACTTCTGAGCATTAACATGGAAACAAGATAAGAACTGTAGTGATCATCCGTCACTTCTGCATTCATCGAATTACTGGCCGGGATAGACCTTGAGAGCGATCTCCATGATGATCGAATCATCCTTGACATAGTCATTTGCAGAGTTCAGGAGATCCTAAATAAATATAAATTGAACAAAATATTCTATAACAATTATCTATCACCTCAAATGAGATGAAATTGGAATGACCCCATCCAGTCCTCGAGGAATTGAATACGACTCCATCGTATTTCATCGTTTTCGGCTGTCCCTCGGAAGTCTGACGGACCAACTTGATCGTATAGAAAGCAGAGCACGACCACGACCTATAAAGAACTCGTGTGAGCCGAGCAAGAACAGATAATCAGATAATTCACATTATCCAGAATAGAAAATAAATGTCTCACTCCGGAATGGGGGTTGAAGTAATCTTGAGGAATGCAGAGAGGCACTTCGTCGATCCTTCCATCTGCGTACGAACAAGAATCGCCCTTAACAAGCATTAATATTTCTTTCAAAGATTCATTTCCTTTTGAAATTGAATTCGCACCAGTCCATTCCAGCCACTTTGGTCGATCTCGAGTGGATGTTAGTCGTTGTAAGTTTCGAAATCTCCGTGAATCTCGCACGAATCGTCGTTTCAGTTAACTGACAATTTTTCGATTGTACCATACATTCTCAGGCAACTTACTCCTTTGGAGAGGCTGTTCAGACTGAAATTCTCCTTCTCTAATTTATCAGCAATTTTCTGCAGATCAGCGATCTGAAATTCACTCGATTAAACCAAATAATTAAATCGATTAGTAAACCTTTGCATTGTTCACAGCCACAGCCTTTGAATTCGCATCGAGGTCGAGCTGCAAACGATAATTAGACTATTATTTGAAAACTGAAACTCACTTTGTACTGCTCAAGCTCCCTCTCCTTCTTCTCCAGTTCGTCCTTCAGATACTGGATCTGAATGCAATTGGCATGTACTCGATAGAAATTACAATACTTCAAAACGAAAAAAATTCTACGTGGTTTCATACCTTCACTTCATCTTCTTCCAATTTAGCAGAAACCTCGATCTAGAAAATACATTACTTGAACTTTCCATCAATTAAAACTACCTTGTACTTATCAGCATCCTTCTCCTTCATTTCCATTTCGCACTTCAGGTTATCGATCTGAGTATAAATAAAATTTAAATTGAATGGAGACTCGAGATTTTGAGGATGGTTATAACTCACGGTGTCTCGATCGATGGTTTTCTCTTTCATCAGAATGGAGATTTCTCCCATCTGATCAGAGATCGTCTGCAATGATGTAATTGACTATGTTTATGATGATTTGAGAATACAATTACTACATAAAAATAAATTATGGTGAAACTAAGCACCTTTTCGAGTGATTCAACGAGCGCCTTTGACTTTTTGAACATTCTGAAATGGCTAACATTCACGTGCGAACAAGAAGATGTAACGGGAGAAAGGAAGCACAGGACAGGTCTGCGCTATTAGCTCAACTGCATAAATTACGAGTTAATATATCTGCGAGGAAACACAGAAGAAGAAACAGAAGAAAAGATAGATGAGTGAGGAAATGGAAAACACAGTTGTCACAGTAAAATATCATTCTGCATCCACTAATAAATCGGAAAATGCAAAAAAAACTATGAGGCCTCATGTAGCAAACTCTCGCGGCGTTCTATAGGGGGTGCTCGGAAGAAAGCGAAAGAAACAGTGTGGTGGGGTCTCGCCACGAAAATATCTTATTGGAACGTTGTCCATATTCCGTGCAATCCATCCATTTTGTATAATAGATGCGTTAAAGCGTTGTTTTCTCTTCTACAATCTATCATCAAGGTAACTTAATATTCGTCGGGAATCAAACCCCTCGCTTGCGCTTTTCATATCTTCTTCTTCTAACTTTACTTCTGCATGAAACATCGAACATAAAAAACAATAAATGAGCAAAAAAGGAAAACTTCTGCTAGTATCTTCTAGAACAAATCAACAACGTTTCAATATGTGAGTTTGAGCAAAATTATGATACACTGAATGAACAATACTTCTTTGATATTTGAAAAGGAGAAGAAAGCGACCCGAAATCGTTTAATTGGAAGGGAATGCCTTGATCACAACAGCGACGTTGATTGCATCGTCCTTCACGTATCCCTTCTCCTCGTTGAGAAGATCCTGAATAAACAGATGGTGCCACCAATAGAGCAATGTACTCCTACATCAAACGAAATAAACATCTCGAGTCCCCAGCAAATATCATTTGTGTACACATTCGCCTTCAGTATTTGGCGATAAATAATCTCCACAGACTTGTGAGAGATCAATTGGTAATCACAGAACGCCGAACACGACCATCTGAACAGCGAATAATGGTTGAATAATCAACCAAAATGTCTTACTTATCATCCCCTGGCTTCTCGCTTTTCAAGAAGAATGCGAGATGATCACCATACTTGTGCACAAAACTTCTCCTTAAAGGGACTAATGTGACAAAAGTTACACTTGTTTGACTGTCTCATCATCAATCACATTGCAATAAAAACTTGCCATTCAGCTCCAGCGAAAGAAATCGGAAGAGAGTAGACCCAGCTGTTGGTAAGTTTCGATATTCCAGTGAATCTTGCACGAAGCGTAGTCTCGAAGATCTGCAAGTAGAAATTGAATGCTGATTGTCGCCCCTCTTGTAAATGCCACTGGCCTGATTATCGTAGATCGAGTTCAGAATTTCCCTCGACTTCTGAAATTGAGAAAATTTTTGAGGAACCGATAGAATTATCTGCTCTTCCGCATCTTCCTATCAAGTGTATGAAATTCCCTCACCTGATTATTATTGCTGATCGAGTTCAGAACCGCCATTGTCTTGGCAGCGATCTGTAATTGAGACGGTGTATCATGAATCGATAAACTTATATTTGCCAAACTTTCAAATTAATAAAGTTTTCACCTCTCCATTTTCATTCTTAATTTCTCTCGTAGACTTCAGGAGCGTCTGAAATAATTATATTGGAGTCGAAATAGTGCGCGAGTAATGAATAACATTTTTTCGTATCGTTCTTTCGCATCTCTCTACCAAGTGAATGAAATCCCCTCACCTGATTATTATCACTAATCGTATTCAGACCATTGATCGTCTTTGAAGCGAACTGAAAATTAAAACATTTTCTATGAATCTGTGTTCAAGCAATTAACAAAATCACAATTTTTAAGATCTCAATAAAATTTAACAATCACCTCTCCATTTTCCTTCTTTATCTCTCCCAGCGTCTCTTTCATCTTTGAGAGTGTCTGCGAACAAGTTCATCAGAATAAATATTTTCCTTCAAATACCTTATTATTCTTCACGAGTGAATTGATCAATTTCTCCAGCTCTGCAATCTGCAATTCAAATGTTGTGCGAGAGAGTAAAATACAGATTAACCTTGACATTCTTGACATCATTATCTGCTTTGAGAGTCAATTTCGAAAACTCGAGTTCGTTCTGTAACAAAGATGTTAATAAAAGTCTGCGCCTTCAATGTAAAAAAAACAATAAAACTTCATTAATTGCGAGCAAGAGATAATAATCTGCAACCTTGGTGAGATTAAGCTGCACAATTTCCTTCTTCGATTCATCCAATTCCTTGTCCAATCTCTCAATCTGGTCCTAAAATGAATCTATTTCAACTGTCACAATCAAAGAAATGACCTTGTACTGCACAAACTCCTTCTCTTTCTTCTCCATTTCCCCTCCCAGAGACTGCATCTGAATTCGACTGATAAAAAATGCAATTAATAAGTTTCACAAGTGTTCACAATCGATGCATTTTGACGTACGTTCACTAGATATTCTTCCAATTTGGCAGAAGCTTCGATCTAAAAAAAACAGAATATAGAAACCAAGTAGATAAATTAAAACAACCTTGTACTTCTCATTCTTCTCCAGTTGCATGTTTTGATCGTCGACCTGCGAAAATGGTACATATGAGATTTAGAACTATTCGAGCGAAAACTTACGACTGATCGAAGTTGGACGACATCTTTCGTCTTACTGGCCAATTCTTCGGCCTTCTAAAAGAATATATTTAATTATTGGTAGCAGAGATCGTGAATTCAATTTTTTTAAACATTATCACTCTGAAGAATAAATCTAAATAAACTACCTTTTCTAATGCCTTCGTCAGATTAGCATTTTCTGCCGCAAGATCAGAGTTCTTCTGCAATGGTTTCATTGATAGAATGGTGATTAGAAAATATAATTATCAGGGACAACTATATCAAGTATTGACCTTTTCGAGTGCTTCCACGGACGCCTTCGACTTTTTGAACATTCTGAATTTAGTAATTCAATTTTCTGCTATTCAACAGAAAAAGATATTGCAAAGGCCGTGAACCTTTCTGATCATCAGGAGAACATAATAACAAGAAGTTATTTTTATTATTTAATACATGTGTACAACGAATCTGTACAAAACATAGATTACAACAAGGTAAAACAAGAAAGAATAAGAGTGATAACTCCTATGACGAGAAGGCCTTGATCTCTGCAGCCAGAATAATGGCGTCGTCTCTCACGAATCCTCTCTGGTCGTCGAACAGATCCTGTAATGGATCTGTATTGATCTGATCACACCGTAACGCCAGGTACAGTACCTTGATGGAAATGAGAGGGAGACGTCGCATGGGAGTGGCGGAATCGAAGTGTCTCGCGTGTCCACAGTCAACAGTGTGAATGAACGAATCCGAATTGTGCGATATCAGATGAATCTTGAAGAAGGCACAGCATGACCAACTGCAATACGAAATTACCAAGAGAAAAATGACGAAATTCAATACTTATCTCCCGAAATATGGCAAAAAAGTTAATATATCCCCTGTTTAAAAAGGAAGAAGATCCTAGACTCACCCCTGCTTACAGCTCACAGAAGGGGAGCAGCAGATAAAGATTACGAGATCGTCATCTTTTCTGCTGATGCAGAGTTTCCTGCAAATAAAAATTAACATTGCTTCAAAACTCAAAAATAAACAGTTTAAATCACTCACAAGGGAACCGCAAAAGTGGTCCTCCATGAATCATAAATTTGATATCATAGGTCGAAAGGAACCCCTGAGGGAAGTCCAAAACCGTTTTGAAATTATTGGATAATTGTTTCCTAAGACCCGAAAATCGATTTTCAAAATAAGCCTATTTTGTGTGCGAAATTTCAATTCACCTCGCCCAGACTAGTGTACGAGATCGAGACCTCTCCGAACATGTACCTCTCCGGTGGCGCAGCCGGTAATGCGCTAGCATTGCTTTTTGAAGGTTGCTGGTTCGAATCCTTACGCTCGATGAATGTTTTGCTGTATTTTTCGAACTCTCCCCGCTTATTTCTATGTCTGAATACCCTTATATTAAAAGGACATTAAGTTTTGCTAATACAAAATTTCGGGGAGCTCTCGATCTCGTACACTAGTCTGGGCGAGGTGAATTGAAATTTCGCACACATAATAAACGTATTTTGAAAATCGATTTTCGGGTCTTAAGAAACAATTATCCAATAATTTCAAAACGGTTTTGGACTTCCCTCAGGGGTCCCTTTCGACCTATGATATCAAATTTATTATTCATGGAGGACCACTTTTGCGGTTCCCTTGTCACCAGTCCACTCCGGAAGCTGTGATTGATTGGGAGGAGCGAAGAGAATTAGTCAATGCAATCTTCGAAATATCGGCCAATCTCATGCAAAGAGTCGAAGAAGGAATCTGCAAAATAAATTCAATATCGGGTATTTGAAAATCGGTAGCTAATGGGAAATGGAAGAGAGTAGAAGGAAACTGTTTCTAAAAGCCTACCAATCGAGGCTATTTCATCATCAATTGACGACAAATGAAGATCAGACTAGATAAATACGCGAATTTGTCTAGTCTTCTAGACGAGAAAGAAACGAGCGTGATAATACAAATGAGTTTGATTCACCGACGCAATAGGTAAATAAATAATTATACCAGAAATATTCATAAAATTCAGTTAGTAATTAATTTCGAAATTAGTTAGCTCACCTTTCCAATTCCTTGCTGCTTCAAAATTGGTGCATCTGCTGCAAACTCAGGAATCGGTAACTCGCCTCGTCTCGTGGCCAGACCATTCTGAATAGAGAAAATGATGATAAGACAGGGGACGGAGAGAGAGAAAAATATATAGCGAGCGAGAACAGAACAAATAAAAATAACCAGCCAGCGTTTATTGTTAATTTCATCACATGCATCCATTACAAAATCCATTGCAAAATCACGTTTCCCCGTCTATTACAAAATCCTTTCCTACATGTCCATTACAATATTACAACTGTTTGCATACAATCCATTACAAATTCTTGAAATTTGATGGGCGTTCCAATTTTGTCACCAAGGAACGGCCGCGAAACCTAAACCTAAAAATACAAATATTCGACAGCTGTCAAATATGAGCTGCAGAATACTCACTAAACAACGGGAAAATCGCAAAACGATGCCGATTCTCGTGTGCACACCTTGCATTTGTGGATATCCGTCTCGAGTTGACCGATCTGAATTGAATGCAAGTAGATTTGAGAAACTTTAAACATATAAAAAGGCATTTGTAAACTCACAGTGATATTTTTGCGTGCAATAACATCCATGAATCCCGCAGCCATCATTTCCTTGTCAACCTTAATAAAAAATTCCTTACTAGAGAGAAAAGTCTCCTGACCTTCAACAACTTCAATTCCTCTTCTCTTTTCTGCATAAGATTCCTCAGTTGATCAACCTGAGAAACGAACTGTTATTGATTTTAATCAGCTGTGTGCTTTATTTTATGGGTTTAAAGCTAACGAAATGACCTTCTGATACTCCGAGTTAATAAGATTACGGCATGATTCGGCCAGATTTCTTGCATCATTCTGTAAATAAAGGTTTAAAAAAATTCCATCCCAGATGCAAACCAAACCTTATGCCGATCTTCTCTCACTCTATAACTCTCGAGCTCTTTCTCGAGTTGAGCGACCGGAAAATAATATTATCGTAAGAACCTCAAATACAATATTACGTTATTTAAAAAACAACATCACATGTGACAAATAGATGTAAAGCTGTGTCAAATATAGATTAATACTAACTTTCACACTCTCCAAATACAGAAGTTTATTGATTGTAGAGATCTCCGAGCTGTGCACGATCTGATAGTTTTTATTCAATTTGAATTCTCTAAAAAAATCTCACTTCGAGGCGATTAGTTTCTGCAATCTCCAGCGTCGAATTTATTTGATCATCCTAGAAAACATATTCTATTTCAAATATTAGCCTGATGCAAAACTAAACCTTATATCGATTGATTTCCTCTCTACACACTTCCAGTTCCCTTTCAAGCTGCGAGACCTTCAAACGAATAGTTGAATTTAATGAACGTCAAATCTACGCAACCTTCGATCTCTCGGCTTGAAGATTTGATTTAAGATGGTCGACTTCTGATTTGAATTCGGCCTGGAATAAACCTTCAGTTCTTTGTCAAGAGATACACTATCTACCTTGCATCTATCAGCGTCCGCCAAACTTTCGTTCAATTTCGCCTTGACATCTTCCGATTCAGCAGAAACCACCTTTAGTTTTCTCTGTAAATCTTTGTTTTAAAATATTTCAAAACAAGGTCAACCCTGTATCGATCGGCCCTCGCTCTATGGTTGTCACATTCATTCTTGAGCTGATGCAGCTGCAAATCAATATTACTCATTCTTCCGAGGATGGAATGACTGACTCTTTCCAGCAGAGAAGGGAGAGTCACGGGTCTATTGTCCTTAATTTATCAAAGATCTTCTCAATAAAGATGTAAAAGATTACCGACACGGCGTTCGATGCCATTCCCAATGCGAGATCGATCTGCAATGCAAACGTCAATCGATTCTGGCAATGACAAAATTGGAATGTTTTCTCACCCATTGCAGTACCTCAGCTACATCCTCTTGACCCATTTCTATAAATCGAGTTATTATATTCCTGAATTGAGAGTGCTGATATTTTAGAGATGCAAACTCGTAAAAACTTCGAGAGTCGTTTGTGAAAATACTTTATACATTAGCATAGAAAACAACACTTCGTGAATAGTCGGAATTTTAAACAATAGGAGATACGTACATGAGATGAACTCAATTGGAAGGGAAGACTCTGAAGACCACAGCGACGAGGATGGAATCATCCTTCACGTAGCCCTTCCTTCGGTCGAACAGATCCTGATTAGATATCTATTGTCATGAAAAGCAAGTATTGAATACCTTGAAGGTGAGGAACTTATCGTGTCCCCAAACTCTCGACGACCCAGTGTAAATGCCGACGATGTCCATGCTGTGAAGGACTTCTTCCGACTCGTGCGAGATAATTTGGAAGTCGGCGAACACGCAACACGACCACCATCTGAGAATGATGAGAGATCCCATTTGAGAACCTTGAGATAGAACAACTAACTGCTCGTTGTAATAGTCTGCCTGAAGATAGAATCCGAGATTGCCCCCTTTCTTCCTGCACAGTCCAATCGACCTGGAACAATTGATATTACGGAGATACACGGATAATATTACCATTCGATTTCATCAATTTCAATCGACTGCGAGTAAATCATACTGCTATTCAACTGCGAAATGCTGGTGAATCTCGCACGAATGGTCATTCCAGTGGTCTTAAAACACAGAACAATCCAAATTACAGTAACAAAAATTAAAGAGTATAAACTAACAGAAGTGCATATGAAGTTTCGAAGATTGGCATTAACTTCCTCATTTCTCTCTAACATTTCCTTGATTTCGTAGATCTGTAAGATATGTACAATAACCACCTCACAAGTAGAAAATTTTTTTTGCAAGATACGCTTATTACCGTAGCCCATACCTTATTTTGAACAGCAACTACGGCATTCGATTCTCTAGCAATCTTTGAGTTCAACTCATTCTGAAAAAAAATTCGAAAATTAACAAGGAAAAATAAGCAAACCCTATAAACAGTTGATTCGGCGCGAACTTTCTCCAGTTCGACTTCCATTTGCCCGATCTGAATATAACCATTTTTATTTATGAACCTTAGTGCAGGCAATATAGAATAACAGTTATATATAAAAATTACACCTCTGCATTCTTGAGAGTGATCGCATCATTATAGACAGCATTCGAATTTTCTCTCGCCAACTGAACAAATATTATTCGCTTGAGTCCAGTCAAGAAAACTAGCCTTGTATCCATTGATCCTCTCTTTATGTCCCTCCAATTTCGACGTCAGATTATCAAGTTCTCTCTTAAGACAGGGGAGTATTTTAGTAATAAATCATATGAGTACCTTGTATCGATCGATCTCTTTACTGTTTGCTTCGATTTCTTTCTCAAACTATAATTACGATATATTAAAAATACATTTACTTAATTAAACAACCTTAGCTCTTTCCGCATGAATATTCTTGGCATATTCATCCTTCTCACTCTTACATTTGGCAATAACCTCATCACGTTCTCTCTGAAAATATATAATATGAGATTTTAAAGAATGACTTGATTATGCAGACTCCGAAGGAACGCTTATGAATATAATTTCAACTAACCTTGTATCGATCGATCTCTTTCATACACAATTCAGCATTGATTTTGGCGCTTGCGGTAACAGTCTCTAGTTCTCTCTTAATGTGATGCAATTTAGAAACTAACAATTACTATCATAAATTCCAATTACCTTGTATCGATTGACCTCATTATTGTTGAAATCTGATTCTTTCTTAAGCTGCTGTAACTAAAATACTGCAGTGTTTCTGAAATTCTGAGACTTGAGGTAATTCACCTTTGCCAGGACAGACTTGAGAGTGACTGGCGTTTCGTCCTGAGAAGATTTATCGTTATTTAGATGCTAATAAACACACACCGAAAAGACTGCGGTAGCATCCGTTCCCAAAGCGAGATGCATCTATAAATGGAATCATTAACAACGGAAGGGACAATTATGATACTCACCCATTGCAATATCTCAGCTACATTCTCTTGTCCCATTTCTATAAATCGATAATTATTACTTCCTCTAGGCTCGATTAAAAGATATTTCAGAGATGCAAACTCATGAAACTTTCTATTTGTAACTTGAGAAAATAGTTTTATGCACATAGTGTCAATAATACAGATTAGAAACATTATAGAAATGAATAAGCACTTCAGAGATGAGAAGCACTGTCACCGTTGCACAATAGAACTTAATCGGAGCAAAAGGGGAACGCTCTGAAGACAATGGCAACGATGATTGCATCATCCTTCACGTATCCCTTCTCTGGATTGAGCAACTCCTGATGGAATATTATTATTAAAAATAAATGAAAACTCCATCTCAAACCTTGAACGTGAGGAACTTATCGTATCCGTAAGAAGGCGAATTCTCTTTGAACACGCAATTGAAGTTCGTTTTAAACAGGATCTCTTCAGACTCGTGAGCAATTATCTGGAAGTCACCGAATACTGAACATGACCACCTGAAAGAAAGAACACAGTAATTAAGGACTGTCCATAAACTAACTCCAAAGGCTCTTCTTCATCATCAAACTCTGAGAAGAGATAGAATCCGAGATTACCTCCTTTCTTCCTGCACATCGTAATCGACCTTAAATATTGATCAGTTCACTGCACGTACAAAGAATATAATATTACCATTCGATATCTCCAACTTTAATCGGTGGAGAGTAAACCCAGTTGCCGTTCAACTTCGAAATGCCGGTGAATCTCGCACGAATGGTCGATCCAGTGGCCTTGAAAGAACCGTAGGTGTAATCCAAACGGGTGTGATGAACAGAAAAAAAGCTAGAATAAACTAACAGAAGTGTAAATGAAGTTTCGAAGATTGGAGTTATTTCCTTCGTTTTCCTTCAACATTTCCTTTATTTCGTCGATCTGTAGTGTACTATCTGCCTCACTAGAAAATTTATTCCAAAATTACCTTTCCCTGAACAGCCACAACGCCATTCGAATCCGCAGCAATTTTAGAGTTCAACTCATTCGGAGAAGAAAAAAATCAAAATGACAAATTAGGATAAGCAAAAGAACCTGATATACAGCCGATTCGGTGCGAACTTTCTCCAATTCGACTTCCATTTGTCTGATCTGAATTGTGAAGGATATTGCAAGTAACAGAAATGTGAAAACCTTTGCATTCTTGAGAGTGATCACATCCTTGAAAACAGCAGCCGATTCTTCTCTCTCCTGAACAAATACCACTCTCCCATCAGACAATGATCTAAAAAAACTAGCCTTGTATTCATTGATTGTCACTTTATTTGCTTCCAATTTCGATGTCAGACACTCAAGTTCTCTCTGAAAAGGAACATTATTTCTACTATAAATTATTTGGGCGATCTAGATCTTAACTACTTAATTATACTATGAAGAAACATTTATAAATATATTCTCAGTTACCTTGTATCGATCGATCTCTTTCATACTCAATTCAGCATTGAGTTTGGCGCTTGCAGTAACAGTCTCCACTTCTCTCTGAATGCGATGTAATGTGGATACTTACAATTTACCACACAGGGATCAAATGACCCCTCATAAAATACATAAGCAACCCACATTTCGACCAAAAATAGGAAAATCGACCCACCGAGGGTTGCTTTTCCGCCGAAGGCAACCCACATTTTTGACATTTACGTGCTTTTCGGCCAAAAGCAACCCACAGTCTTGCTTTTTCCTAACATGAGCATTTGAACCATGTTACCATCATTAATTTCAATTACCTTGTATCGGTAGACTTCAGACTTGTTCAACTCCGATTCTGCCCTGAGCTGTTGCAGCTATAATAACGCAAATCCAAGAAATCTTTCTTATTTTGAAATTACTTGAGGTAACTTACCTTTGCCAGGACTGACTTGAGAGTAACTGGCGTTTCGTCCTGGGGCAATTTATCGTTATTCCAGAGCACAGAAATACTCACCGAAAAGACTGCGGAAGCATCCGTTCCCAATGCGAGATGCATCTATAAAAGTAATCATTCACAATTTTAACAACTAAAGAGAAAATAATTGCGCTCACCCATTGCAATATCTCAGCTACATTCTCTTGTCCCATTTCTAGAAATCGATAATTATTTCTTCCTCTAGGCTCGATTGAAAGATATTTCAGAGATGCAAACTCATGAAACTTACTATATGTCTCGAGAGAAAACCGATTTTATGATTACGGACTACAGCAGCATAACAAATTAATGAACATGTCAGATATGACTAACAATGTCAACATTGAATAACTTGTAATAATCATATGAAATGAACTCAATTGGAAGGGAAGACTCTGAAGACAACAGCGACGATAATGGAATCATCCTTCACATATCCCTTTCTTGGGTCGAGTAGATCCTTATTGATTAATTATGGTAAAGTAATTGGAATGTGGACTACCTTGAAGGTGAGGAAATTGCCGTGTCCCCAACCT
>LS563579.1:84799-110888 GCA_900490775.1 Pristionchus maxplancki
CACGTATCATACTTCTCATTCTTCTCCAGTTGCAAGTTTTGATCCTGGACCTGTGACAACGGTATAGATGAACCAATTTAGAATTATTTACAATTGGAGCGAAAACTTACGATTGATCGAAGTTGGACGACATCTTTCGTACTATTGGCTAGATCATCGGTCTTCTAAAATAACCAAATTCATTGTAGGTAGTGGTGACAGTGAATTCATTTTTGTGCATTACCGGAACGCGCAAAGAAGAAGAAAGTGAACAACCTTTTCCAATGCCTTCGTCAGATTGGAATTCGCTTCCGTCAGATCAGAGATCTTCTGCAATGGTTTCATTGTTGGAATGGTGATTAGAAATTATAATTATCAGGGACAACTATATCAACCTTTTAGAGTGCTTCCACGGACGCCTTCGACATTTTTGAACATTCTGAATTTTGCGATATCAGATGAATCTTGAAGAAGGCACAGCATGACCAACTGCAATGCGAAATTACCAAGAAAAAAGTGACGAAATTCGATATTTATCTTCCGAATTTTGGCAATAAAATTATTACGCAATATTTTCTCTGCTTAAAAACGTGATTAAGGAGATCATCGGCTCACCCCTGCTTACAGCTCACAGAAGGGGAGCTGCAGATAAAGATAACGAGATCGTCTTCTTTTCTACTGATGCAGAGTTTCCTGTAAACAAACATAAACATTGTTTCAAAATTTAAAAAAAATAAACAGTTTAAATTACTCACCAGTCTACTCCGGATACTGTGATCGATTGGGAGGAGCGAAGAGAATTAGTCGATGCAATCTTTGAAATATCGGCCAATCTCATGCAAAGAGTCGACGAGGGAATCTATAAAAATAATAAAATATCGGGGTTTAAAAATCCGCAACTAATGTAAATGGGAGAGAGTAGAAGGGGCAGTTTCATCATTCTAACAGCCTACAAATTTAGGCGCGCAAGGCTAGTTCATCATCAATTGACGACAAATTGAAATCAGAGTGCGAGATCAGACTAGGCAAAGACGAGAAAGAAACTACAGTGATAATAAAAAAGAGTTTAATTCAACGACGCAACAGGTAAATAAATAATTATACTAGAAATATTCACAAATTTCGAAATCAGAAAAAAGTTTTAGCTCACCTTTCCAATTCCTTGCTGCTTCAAAATTGGTGCAGCTGCTGCAAACTCAGGAATCGATAATTCGCCTCGTCTCGTGGCCAGATCATTCTGAATAGAGAAATTGATGACAAGACAGGGGGCGAAGAACAATTCAACAACTCACTATCTAGAATAACAATTCAACAACTAGCAAGAAGTAAAAAAATTAATCCTATCCTATTGAGCCGATTTTGTCAGTTAATTAACAAATACATTCAAGTGAGTGCCTCAAGGAGTAATTGTCGAGGCAGAAAATTCATAAAAACAACATAAACAAACATCTATAAGACAACAAACAAGCGAGCATTTTCGCGAAAGACATTTCTAACAGATGGTCGCAAAAACTTACGGGCGCACTGTAGGAAGCTCGATCGGGAATTGACTTTATTAATAGACATTTTTAAATATTATTTAAAAAAACAAATTTTGACATCAATATTAATTTCGTTGAGCGGAATGTAAATCCATAGACACTGCGATAATAATATTTTATCAAAACAAAGCTTCATTTACAAATGCGGACTCTTGTCCGAAAGTTTCATTTACCAGAATACAGATCTGTGACGTAGATTTCCTTCAGAACTATCTGAAGAAGATAAACAATTTTAATTTTCTCAATGTCTCCTAAAAAAATCCAAAATAAAAAACTAGAGAAGCTCAATCTTATCTCAACATCATCGTCTGTCAACGTGCACGACCGCTCTCCCCTCTCCCTCCCTCTCCTCCCGCTGTTTCTAACCCGTCGCGTCTAGCACGCGCTCTCTCCCCTCCCTATATAAACCCCCTCTCATTCCGCGTCTCTCGTCGGTGCTTCCCCGTTCGTTTCTCGCCTTCTCGTTCCGAGATGATCGCATGCCCCACCGCGTTTCGCTGATCTCTCCGCTCGTTTCTCGCGTGAAAATCAAGTGCCCCTGCTCTCAAGGACTACAGTTCTTCCCGGGCAAAGAAGGGTCTGCCAATCCCGATGATGAAATCTCTCGGTATGGGAAGGAGTCCCAGTGATCGGCTATACCCATGCCCGCCCATCCCTAGGAGCGAAACTCATTCCCACAGCACCGACAATAAGGACCGGGTCCGCTTTTTGCTCTTTTCTGCGTTTCATGTCAATGACTATGTCGATAGACACTTGGATAAACGATTACACTGAACGCCCCGAACACTTTGGTATAGTAGCTTTCTACCAGTTGATAAAAATTTGATTTTCAACTTGGCGTCGCTTAGGATTATATCCCTTTAGATAATAAGTGCCCTACTACGAAGGGACTCGAGGCGTCTCTTGAAGAGTTGTCTGTGAAAGGGGAGACGAGTCTTCATGAAGAATCTACGGAGGGAGCGAAGGATGAGGAGGTAGGAAGAGTCAAAAAGAACAAACTGACCAACAATCAATGTCTTGCAGGATCTTTCCGAAGCACATGAGATAAAACTACTGAGAGAGGAAGTGGCATGCAAAGTTGATGAGATTAACGCATTCGAAAGTACTCATGAGGTTCGATTGAAAGTAGATAGTTTATTGATCTGATTTTATATTGATACCTTCTCGAGAACAATCCTGATGAGATGAAAGAGTTGATTGCCAGCAAAGATGCCGAGATCCGAAGACTTCAACGTTAGATAGAGGTATTGCGATTAGTTGAGTGTAGTCTATCAGTCTGCATCAATATCTTCAGCTCCTCAAGAAGAAGACAGAAGAAAATATTCCATCTGGAGCACGTACTATTCGTTTCCGAAAAGTTGACGGGAAATTTGGAGCGAGTCATTTAGGAGCTTCTATTAATGGAGTCGATAAGAATGGACCCGCTGGTCAGGCTGGACTATTGAGGGGGGTCAATTGATTTCTATCAATGGAATCAATGTCGAAACTCTACCAGCAAAATATATTACGAAGTTGTCTGAAGAAATGAGTGACGACGTTACTCTGGTGGTTAGATTCAACCCTGAGAGATTGGATGATATTGAGAGACACATTAAACATAAAAACCTTGATTTATCACAATTGCATCCTATTGTATCGTTTATTGTAAAATAAAATATGGCAGTGCATTCTGAAAATATTTTTTACATTGAAGGTTAAATTTGACTGTTTACACTAACTGTATCCCCCTTAAATTCATATGCGTTGCTGATACTGGAAGATGGTATAATAACTCTTCATATAACTCTGAATAATATGGATGGAATACAATCATAGTGAGCAGATTGCATCAGTGAATGGAAGTTGAGGAGGAGAACTAGGGACGAATCATTCGTCTTCACTTTATCTACTTCGAAAAACTCTCGATATCCGACTAATACTCATACTGAGAGACTTCCTATAACGACAGAAGGGAAAGGGACATTGAATAATCATAGAAGAAGGGGTGAGGAGGGGCCTAAATTTCTCGTATGCGGAGGGAAAAGACGAGGATAGGAGAAGGAGAGGAACACCGATCGTGGCAAGAAATCGAGATAAGAACTCACACGGATGAAAGAGACAAAGGGGAATAGGGCGAGGGAGAGGTATACTGTAGGGGTATACTGTAGGGGTATACTGTAGGGGTATACTGTAGGGGTATACTGTAGGGGTATACTGTAGGGGTATACGGTAAGAATGGGGCTACATTGCCTGACGCTTTCCTGATACCACGGGGGCGAAACGATGATAGCGAATCGGAATAAATACAAACAAGAGGGGTTTCACTGATAATTGTGAATGGAATGATGATTCGAACTGTCGTCTTCACTATCGAAGAAGCGAGAAAATGTGACAGTCCTATTGATTATCTCTAGCGAACTGCAACGAAGTCAGGCAATCCTTCGTCAGGAAAGGAGGGAATTATTGTGGGCGGGCGTCCAACCATCGGCCATACTTCGCCATCGTTCGTAGTTCTGAAGAGACGGGAGTTGAAGTGAGTGGAAAGGGGATTAATCACTGTCGCGGGACTTCACTTGACTTAGGAAATGAAGAAAGATAACTCACAGATTCGAGCTGTTTCAGTACTTGTGGTAGTCGTGCGAATTGAGTCCAGCAAGAGAACGCTTCACGAGCGAACATATCGACGAAGCCGACCTGTGAATGGGAAGGTTAATGATCATTGATTGATAATTGTCTGACCTGTGTGAGTGGAACATTGCACGTCTCTCTATCGAAGAAGGCCATGGTCACAGGAAGGGCTTTCTCCTTCTCTTCTCGAGTTTGCTCGAAGTATTCCTGCACGATTCGATGAGCCCATCTGAAAAGGATTTATCAGTAAGATCCAGGGAATTCTCTAATATCCTCTCCCCTTCGCCCTTCCCACTCACCGTTCGCACAATGCCCATTCCCTGGCTGGATTCGAGATATCCGCACACTTGAGAAGCATATTGCAGATTGTGATTGAGTGCGCTTCCCTCTCGGATTCTCGCTCGTCGGTTAGTTCCATCTGCAAAGATCTCATTCATTGAGTCGTTTCTATGATCAGAATTCAATCCGTGAATTCAACATGAGCTGTTTGGCATCCATTTCTTACCTGATTGAACTTGGCGAGATATTCGAAATGCCTCCTAATATCCGTTGCGAGTACCATCTCCACGATGCAACTTCGCATCGATCCGAATTCCTCTCGAGGAAGATTGGCGAGGATGTTGATCTGAGAAGAAGAGGATGAGATAGAGACATGGACCCCATCTTATTCCACCCATAACCGCTTTGTTTGTGCAATGATGTAGCTTCTGACTATCTTATTTTAACGTTTTGTACGAACTTTGATGCTGTGGTTTGAATTCTTCCAACCAGCCGGAATTTTGAATATAAATTTTAAATTTGGCGTCGCTTGGAAGACGCCAAAAAGGGGCGGAGTAAGCGGAAAGAGCGTCCAAATATCAAACACTCCTCAGTTTTCTTCTACCCACTCACTCCATCGGTCCGTCAATATGCCTTCTCCAAATAGTGATCAACTTCAATCCGATGAGGAATATGAAATGATCGGTATGTTATTTTTCCAGTACTATTGTATCTATGTAGATAACATCCCTTCAGATAATAAGTGCCCTACAATGAAGGGACTCGCGGCGTCTTTGGGAGAGTTGTCCATGAAAGCGGAGAAGAATCCTCAAGAAGAATCTACCGATGGAGTGAGAGTCGAGAAGGTAGGAAACCAAGAGGCAACGAGAATCTCAAATGAATTGCAGGATCTTTCCGAAAGAGACGAGATCACGAGACTGAGAGAAGAAGTCGCTTATAAAGATGATGAGATTAACGCGTTTGAGAGTGCTCTTGAGGTTTTATTGATAGCTATATTAATCTGAATTTGTATTTCTAGTTTCTCGAGAAGAAAACTGATGAGATGAAGGAGTCGATTGGCATCAAAGATGCAGAGATCCTTCGACTTCGGACTGAGAACGAGGTATGATTCAACTTAATCTTGACCATCAACCCGATTCAATATCTTCAGCTGCTAAGGAAAAATGCAACGGATAATGTTCCGTACGGAGCGCGAACGATTCGTTTTCAAAAGGTTGATGGGAAGTGTGGGGCCAGTCATAGAGGAACATCGATTGATGAGGTCGAGAAGAATGGACCCGCTGGTCAGGCTGGTCTATTGAGAGGGGATCAGTTGATCTCCATCAATGGAATCAATGTCGAGACTCTATCATGTGATACAATCACGAAATTGTCACAAGATGTGAGCGATGACGTCACTCTCGTAGTCAGATTCAACCCTGAGAGACTTATTGATCTCGAAAAAACGGAGAAAAGATTGGAGAAACTGTTGGACAAAAAGGACCAAAAATAAACAACGATACACTGCTTCAAATTCACGACGTCAATATTTTATAACTCCGAATCATCCTCTTTTTTAGATACTTTCTATCCCATCGATTCAATTAATCTTTCGATATTATCATTCGATTGTATCGTTTCTTGCAAGATAAACTATGACTACAAGCTGGCTCTCATGAAATATGACCATGCAACATCCCCTCAGATCAATGCACTCACATTATTCGACTGTTGGAGCGTCAATTGGAATGCCAATGCGACGTGATGGTTCTCCAGGACAGACAAGTCATTGTAGAGGATAGAGAGGGATTGACGAGTGTTGATGAGGAACGCGTTACCTCGACCTGAATTGAGTCCATTCTCACTCTTTTTCGTATAACTACAGAAGCTTTTGTGAGAGTAATTTTAAATGAATAGACTTGATGTTAGACTCTTCAATCCTACCGGGATGGTCCAAATCGTGAATCGTCGCTGCAATCAACGAAGCTGCCGCGTGACTTTCCACTACATAAGTGGCTACGGAGGGCGCGTCGAGGAAGAAGGACGTCGCCTGGATGCGAGGGATCAGGATTGGTTACTCTAGGAACCTAACGGTCAATAGACGTAAAGTTTACGTAGTTTCCGCAACGTGATTTTTGGAATGTTCTCTTTCTTGTAGAATTATGTATTGCCTATTCCACTGACCTGCAACACATCTGCTGCATGGGTTGCATTGTGGTAGGCATTGACAGGATGGTAATGGGCTTCGATGGAGAGAAGCCAGCGGGTCATCGTATCCTCGGGGCATTGCAGCATCTCGCACACCTTCCAACGACCGAATAACTGCAATCGACAGGATTTATTAATTGAATTTCGACGTATCTTTGTATTATTTCGAGATCTAATGCCGAAGAAGATGAGATAATGGACGTACCTTCAAGGCCAATTGACTCAATGCGTGGTGCTCGCTGACTCTCTCCAATTGAAGGACGTCGAAGGACCAGAGATGCTCGTTCTCGAGAGCTTGTCGAACCTGAATACATTCATCAGTTAAGAATGACGATGACCTCATTATACACATGAAAATGTAAAAGATAAGTGTTAATTGATAGTAATTTACCATCCTCACCTCTCCCGAGACCCTTCTCCTCGCATCGGAACAGCTTCGTTTGTCCCTGTATGCATCGACCACACTTCGCTTTCGCTGACGACCGGGTTGTTGCAACTGTAAGTTTTTTTAGTTGCTTATCCTTCTCTTATATTAATTTTGTTGTATAGATCGTTATCAAATACTGATAATTCACTCACCCTAATGAGTCCATCGTAGTACTGAGTGGCTATTCGGTCTCCGTCTCTGAATCGAGTGATCGATGGCGCGTAGATTTCCTGAGACGATAACAAGCGAACGGCGTCCTGCAAGGAAAATGGTTACTGTAATCGCCCAAAATCCCTTCCTACATTCAAGTTGCATTGCTAAAAGTCATTGCAGAAGCAACGATTTCGACTAGCAAAGTGTCATTTGATCAATGCATTCTTATTGCAATAAAACGTGATTTTGCAGGAGGATTTCTTAGCAAAGAATGGTAATACCGTACCTTGATATACTTGGCCGCATCTCCTCCCTCACACAGCACCGATGCCTCCCGCAGTAGAGAAAGTACCTGGAATAAGGAGGATCTCATTCTCTGCTATTCAACGAATGAGAGGGCATTCCGGGTTTAGAATGAGGAGAGACATTATCAAAAGAAGCTGCGATCCGTAAGCATGTAATGAAGATTGAGCTTGATGGGATGAAATGGAAAGATTTATTTATCATTCCATTCCACCCCCACTTCCAAAATGACGACTAGACAACGAATCGTGCGGAATGGTATGGACATGCTCAATGAGAGAGAGAGATCAAAGATCAAAGCGGGCGCGCAGTTGAGATAAGCCAAGACTGAGGGACATGCGAGAAAGGGATTGGAAGAGGAGAGGGAATGAGGAACACGAAGGGTTTTGGTTCGGCACTTGTTCGGTAACTCTTCTTAGTCATCATGCTGAACTTTCCTCGATACCGAACTGATGCTCTACTCATGCTGGGTGGTCTCTGTGGGTGGTCGACAGCAGACAACGAGATGACGATTCGGATTCCTTCGCTCACCCGCTGGTCACAATCGAAAAAGCCCCGACAAAGCAGTGAAGAAAGGGAGGAAGTTAACCGCTGGAAGAGGAGAGAGGGAGATAGAGGAGGAGGAGAGGAGGAGAGGGGGGAGGAGGGGAGACAGATGAGGAGAGGACAGGGACACAGTGCAACGGTGCCATTCTCTTGCCTTCATTCCACTCACTCTGGCTGGTGATAGAGTGTGCGGGATGGAGACGTCGTCTCTCCATTCGCGTACTCTCTCGCCGGTCAGAGTGTGGAATGGAGAGGGTTTCGAAGGGGGAAGACTCACTTCAGATATGGGAGCGTCGACCAATCCTCCTCCTTGTGATCGAATGCTCTTCAGAGAGAGATCCCGATGCATTTGGCCTGGCGCGACTGCAATATCTGACGTGAGAAGCAAGAGTCATCGAGATTTATCTATTTTAGCCCAGTATTTTGGAATGTCGCTCCAATAATTGTGAAGGAATGATGAAAAACTGACAATGTTGATCGTGATTGGAGAATCCATCGGAGACGCGGCGACGCAGATACACACAATGACCACTGGAATAGAGGGGATTAGGATTTATTTTTCGTACTAGGACTGCATTGAAAAAATACGTCCGTGTCATCAGTTTCAGTACCAATGGTTTGGCATTCTTGTCATCATTACGGTCGGAATAAAAATTCGGGATGATCGACTCACGCATTAGCAGTAGAAACCCGTAAGCAAGACCAGTCGCAATTCCGTCGTCCTCCAAACGACGAAGGAAGAGATTTCCGTCGAATCTCCGAATCAGGCTGACCGATCACCTAAAAGACCGATAATTTATTCCATCTCTGATCCAGCGGAACTAGATACGACTAGACAGTTTCTCTCGTCTCCTGTATAAATCGAGAGCGTTTCTCCGCCACAATCTAGACTATTAGTTCGCAGGCATTCTCTTGTTTAGTGAGCATCGACCCTCTTCATTCCTTGCCAGTGTGTGGAATGAAGAGAGTGAGGACTTTGCTCGTGTGAGTAGTGTACGACACGATTGGTATCTTTGACCTACCACCAAATGGTTGCTAGCGGGGGGACGGGATCTCTGCAAGGGGTGCCCTATCATGGACAACTTCCATTTATTTTCGAAATCTATTTCAAAATGGGATCAATTTCAGGGCACAAGAATTGCTCGTGATTACCTTTCACGCATCCGCCCACATCAATTCAGCAAACAAATATTGATGTGTATCTAACAAGGAAAGTGCTACACTTTACATTCTCGTGCAAAAGAGATCACGCATTTCAGGTAAAAATATATTAGAATAGATGAAAGACTAATCTCCATACCTGTGACCGGACGCATCCCGTCAGCCTCTCGTAGGCTGAATTGACGTACGCCACTGTGTGAGATTCGTCGCACACTTCGATTGCCTCCTCCACCTGCAGAGATTGATCTTTGATCTCTCATCTATGACCTATTTTCATTTATTTCTGGCCCTGAAGATAACCCTGAACGCCTAGGAGGCAAAACAATGAAATTGTATCCAGAAAGATGCGAAAAATGCGATTAAAAAGGCGGAATTGAACCCGAAATGGATAGTAACTACCATTGTACTCGTGGCTCGCATCGAAAGAAGGGTTCAGTGTGAACGTGTGCGTCGAAAGAGGCCCTTCTTATCGCCTTTTCCCACTCATCTCTCTTTCTCTCTCCGTCTCTCCAATCCGCCTGCTCTCTCACCAGTCAGAGAACCATGAGAGTATTCAGAATGAAGAGTGTCTCTTCCCTCTCTTCTTCCCAACTTTAGCCTGTCCTTCATCCTTTTCTTCCCCTCCTTCTTCTCCTCCTTCAGTTCTCCACTTTCTCACACTTGTATCACACAAATGGAAAGGGACGTCGGGAAGAGAAGAAAGGGACGTCCCTTCCCCCCACTCTGACCATCGAGAGAGTGGGGGAAGGAGGAGAGGGCTTCCACTGAAGGAAGGGGGAATCCTCGTTCCCTGTCAACAATAGTGGGGAAGGAGGAAGGGGGAAAGTGAGTTAGACGAGCCAATTCTAATTATCACTTCCATTCATAATTGATGCCGTTTAATGGACGAGAAGGAGGATTAAATAAGCTCTTTTTAGGTGCGCGACTCCTCTAGCATGTTGATAAGGCACTATTTATCAGTGAAATGACAAAAAATCTGGGGAAAAATCGGCAAAAAAGAGTGAGGAATGTTTGGAATTCAACAGATGGAAATAGAAGGACTGCAATTGGAATGAAGCTAAGAATAACAGTGCGACACATGACGAGCAGATGATAAAAAGACAGAAAAGGAAGAGAAAGGAGATGAAAAGAGATCTGTTTCCGGCTCGATAAAAAGCAGAACAAAATGAGAGAATGCCGTCATTTTCGCTCGTTTTCCCATTATGAGAATGATTTCGGGATATGATTTCACTTCGATTGCGGATTCTTACATCATCTCTTTTCAATTTCTAAGATATTTTGATTGCAATCACGTTCACAGTACTATTTTTCATATGAGAACAGCACATGTGATCTACGGAGAATTTTCTAATGCGTTCCGCTACAAAACCAATTCAATTTCTGAATGAAATCATGTTTCCAGAATTTGTAGACTACGAAAAAACTTTGATGCCGTTCTCCCTGTCCCATTCCAATCCAATTTTCCATGTGTTTGTATCACGTTCGTAGTACAAATTGTCTGTGACAACACGGGTATGGAATGCTGCGCATCATTATTATTGTTCTCATGCAATTCATCGTGAATTATGTTCTCGTGATCAATGGGTGCAACCTCGCTCAGGATAACTTCCTATCCTCCTGTTCCTCCCCACAGTGTCCCCATTCCCCTCGCTGACCTCATCGAGTGCGGTGTAGAGTGCGGGGAGAATTCTCAATCGGGCGACGATTCTCGCGACGAATTCGATCAACGAAATGTCCCTCGAATTCCACGAAACGAACTGCAAACACAATTGCTTCTTCTCTTCTTCTCCTCAGATTCGCACCTTTCTTCTTCTCATTTCCAATTCGTTTCCCCCATCATTTTCCCTCCCTTAATCCCCCATTTCCAATTCTTTCTTCTGCTCTGATTCCGCCTAGTTGTTCAACATGTTTCTAGGGAGATAGGGGATAGAGATAGGCCCGTTCCCCCAGCACCATTGTTTCTACGGAGATAAGCCCGTTCCCCTAGTGAGTACTATCGAAAGAAGTGGTTGGGAAGTGTCAAAAGGAGTCTCGTCGGGGGGAGGGGGGGGGGGTGGTCGAATCAGTCAGTGACTCGTCTCATCCATCAACAATCGTCCATGAATTAAGCAGCTTCTCTCCCTCTCTCAAAAGAGTCCCGATGACAAGAAGAAGAGAGAGAAAAGGCAACTAGTATGACACTCGCCTCTCACAGATTGATTCATTCCCAATTATGGAGGGTTCCCTTCCCTCTCCCCTCCCCCCTTCTCTATCGGTCTGTCTATCCCACTAGAGTGGTCGGCGAATGGAGGGAACTACTCAGAAGCCTCTCCTCTCTAAGCACTTCTTTTTCACTTTTCTCACTCTCTCACAATATGTATTAGTATCCCCTGGAGTGGGTGAGGAGAGAAGGGGAAGACTCTCCATTTCATCCACTCTCTCGATGGTCGGAATATTGGTGAGAGAGAAGAGAAGAGGAGGAGATAACGATGGGTCGTCTACCCATAAATGGATGAGAGTAGAAAGAGAATTGGATGAGGGGAATACATCATCATACTCCCAGTCTGTCTATCAAAGGCCATTTCACTCGAGAAAGAAGAGGTGCTTCGTATACTCATTAAACACGAGTGGAGACTCATCCCCCGAAGGCAACCTCGTGATACCCAATCTTTCCCCAGAAGAGTCTACATCATCATCCCTTGATAGTCAGGACGAGAGAGTATGGGAAATGGAGAGAGTCTCTTGAGTCAAAATGAGGTCACTTACATGGACGATATTGGCCTTCGCGAGTGATCGTCGCCTTTTCTCTGAGACGGACCGATCCGAGATTACGGTAAGCAATGAATCGTCCTCGACTATCGATCGAATCGATCTGCAAGGGGGAGATACAGTATACTCTACGCCCAACCATAACTCAATCGTTTTGACTACAGCCTACAGTTGTTTGAAGACATTTTCTAGATGATAGACATAATACTTCGAGGGACGAAGAAAGTTGAACAAACTTGGCGATGGTGGCGAGATCGTCAATCCTCGAATCGAGTAGGATGAGGAGTGGTTTCTGTCTTGAGACGACAGCTTCGACAGAGGAAGGAGAGACGTTCTCGACAGTCCAATTCGAAGCTCGCAATCGATCGATGAAGAGTCCATCGCCCCCGTTCGTCACCAGAATCGCCTGAAAATCCAAATTTCAGCATTTTACTTATTCACCTTCTTCCTGCAAAAAAACAATGATTTGCTGTTTTGTTTTCTCAGTAACTTCAGAAGTGAATCCATTTTTCTCCACTCAAATGAGGCATTTCTCAGTTGAAAAATGAGCTCATTTCGCGTCAAAAGGCACAGCGTATTTTCAATTGAAATGGGGAATTCTCTCGTGCGAATGAGTCAGTCGAGAGAATACAAATGTCGTCGCGTACAGTCATCTCTTGTAGAAGTGTTCCCTCCCTCCATCAAACCCCTTCGTCCCCCTCTAATCTCATTCCACTAAGTGTCTCTGTAGATTGGACGACTCGTCATTTCGAGTCACGTCTCATCATTATGCGTGCTCTTTTTGCGGGGTACGAAGGAAGGTTGGAGATACTTCCATCTCACTCCTGACATCATCATCAACCTCAGAGGAGGGAACTGTTTTCGAGAGCGAGGAAGCGGTATAAATGGCAGTCTACAGAGGCGAATTTCTCCCTCTAATGGCTAGTTACTAAGGCTGCTTCCCTCACAGAGAACACAACGAAATGGCGCCTACAAATTGGAATAATGACTGCTAGCGGGAAATCAGCTGTGAAAGCGTTCGAGAAAAAGGGGGGGGGGGTTTTTGTACGCACTGACCACTTGTATCCAGCTCAAAAAAGGCACTTGTAGGGGCAGATACGAACAATCTAAGAAAACACGCTAGAAAGAGCCATTTTCTTCGTTCGAAAGTGAAGGGGGTAACGTACATTCTTCGGTTGCAACTTGTGGTTGCTCAGTCCGGGTTGGGTGTTCTCTTGATTGGCTGAGAGAGGAAGAAGGGCATCGGAAGAGATCGGAGGAGTTGAGGACGATGAACTGCCGATACAGCACCAAGGCATCGATGGGAAGGGGAAGGGGGGAGGGGGAGGGAGGGGAGGGGGTGCGACCAGAGAGAGGAGGGAGGGTGGAGGATGGTCGGATCGTCCCTCTGGCACCACTGCAATGATTGAGGCTACTTTGGGGAGAGAATTGATCGAGAAACGAGCCGTATCGAGGAGGAAATCGCACGGATGAAGGAGAAACCGAAGCAAGGAAGAAACGAGGAAAGATCACAAGAAACCGCGCAGAATCGAAGAGATCGGAGCGGAAACACGCATAAAAGAGAGAAAGGAAAGGATGAATTCACACCCCGGTCAGCAATAATAATGAAGACTTCTCCCTTATGACCACGAGATGATTTATCACGAGAGAGGAGAGATGGAGAGATTGAGGGGAAGATTCTTCGACAGATCGGAATGAATACGAAATGAGTAAGGACAGTGCGAGAATCTGTGCATGGGGGCCAAGCAAGTCGAAGTTGGACGGGAAGAGATCAGAGATCAGAGGAGGGAGGGATGGTTCCATCTTTGAGCCGCACCCTTCTGATCGTGCCGACTCTATCGTCAGTCAGACAGAGAAAGAGAGAGAGGGGGAGACTCTCTCCTCCCTCCTCCTCCCTCCCTCTCCACTCTCTTCAGTGGTTGTAGTAGCCACAATCGATGTCTCACTCTCCCTCCGTCTCTCCCCCTCTCTAGCCCTGGGGGAGGAAGGGAGGGGGACTGGGGGAGGGGAGGGGCCTCTCCTCTGCGCCCTCAACGATGACGTCATCACATCGTGATAAGGGGAGTAGCACCTACTCCTCCCTTCCCTCATGCATCAACTCTCTTGCCCCCTCCCTCCTTCTTCCGTCTCAGACAAGAAAGAGATTCCCCCTCCTCTACAGTTAGTATCAGCCTTCCCTTCCTCCTTTTCTTCCCCCTTCAATATAAGATTGTGTGAGGAGGAGGAGGAGAAGAATCCTTTATGGAAGACGACGAAAGAACGACGAACGAAAGAACGAAGGAAGAGAAAAGAATGACGAAGAGATGGAATGGATACGGTAAGATTGAGCTACGGTAGGTTGATCCCTCAGTATCGACGATCAGCGAAATCATAGATCAACCGAAAAGTGAGGCCAGACAGCCCTAGTAGTGATCGAAAATCGAGTATTTGTGGTGTGAAATGATGGGAGGAAAGAGACAACAGAAGGGGAAAAGTAGCCATTATTATGACGAGAAGAAGGAAGGAAGGAAGAGATGACTGAGGTTCGTTCCCCACTCTAGTGGCCACTCTCCTCGAATACACCATCTCTCCATGGTCAGAGACACGAGAGAGTGTGCGAACCGAGGAGAGACAAGGGCTGATCCAGAACGGAAAGAGCGAAACTGTACGAGATTCCGATTGAAAATGATGGAGAAAGAACGAGATTATTGTGCCCAGAGTGCATTTTGATAGCGAGGAAAAGAGAAGGGAGAAGAAGAAGAAGATAGAATCCCATTTGTATATGCGATTCAAGTGATACAGAGCCGGAGGGGAAGAGGAGAGAGACAATAATACAACGAGGAATGCTCGAATCATGGTCGCACTCTCCTCGTTTCACGTGCTCTCTCACTCTCTCTGCCCTACGAGAGATCATTGAATCTCGAGAGACGAAGGCGGAAACTCCCATGCGAGATCACACATTGAAAGGGGGAAAGAACAGTCTTATTGGCACGGCAAAAAGGTGATTGGAAATGGAGCACAAACACATGATGAACGACTGATTGAATGGGGCAAAAAGGGTGGAGATAGGGTATGAATCGAGGAGAGTTCTTCTCCATTCTCATACCATCTGACCTCCCTCTACTACGATGAGTAATCATGGAGAGAGAAGGAATTGAATTGCTTCTCTCTCTCATTCGAGTGACCAGTCTTCTTCTCTTCTCGTTGATAAGACGAAAGCGATAGGAAAGAAGGAGCGATGATTGATCAATCTACGATTCGGTTCACTTCCTGACCATTAAGCCGAACGATCGATACAACCACTGGGTGGTCTAGCAAAAACAATAACAATAACAATGAAACATAACAATCTACAGCGGATGGGGGTATGGTACAGTAATGGCTAGTTCACAGCGATTTTAGTGAGGTAGATCATCCTACTCGATAAATCTCTTCTGTCGATGGTTGAAGAAGTGAATGGTCGTTCTGAATCTCTCATTCCTTCCTCTCATCATCACATAACATCCTTTCTCCGTCGGATGAGGATCCACTAACTCCATCTCCAGAGTATCGCCAACGATGTGAAGGAGATGCGACTTCTGCAATCAATCGACTACCGTACTCATCAGTTCGTGATCCACTACCGTACCTCATACAGATCCGAGTACACATCGAAGACGCCTCCCGCCACGATTATCGTCCTGCAATTACGCGAGTCGTTAATTAGATTAAATTAATTAAATGCCCGTCCTTACTCTGCAAGCCTCTCTCTCTCTACTGCTCACATAGTTTGTGTCTTCCTCTCCCACTTCCTTCCTCCTCTCTCTTCTTCCCTCCCTTCTCTCTTCATTCCACCTCCTATCTCACATGTCAGACAGCTCGAGAGATCACGCAAATTCCATCTACTACATCATGTACAACGATATACCGCTCGAATCAAAGAGACTGCACCCTCTGATCTACCCCTCTCTCCACTCCCCTCGCAACAGCCGTCTCCCTCTCTCTCCATCGACGTCATCACCTTCTTCTGGTGATCCTCCAATCTCATTCATCACTCCCTCACCCCTCTCCCTCCTCCCCCTCGCCCCTCCTCCTCCTCCTCCTCCCCCCCCCCCTTCTAATCACTCCATCATTCTCTCCTCTTCTTCGCGAGTCTACCAGAACTTGATGAAAATAAATACTCCCCATCTCTTGAGACAACTGACACTTCATAACAAAACCCCCACCACAATCACGCAATAGTCGGCACAGTGCCCGATTGGCCTCCTACCACACTCTGTTCCCAATGAACCTTCGTTGACTACTACTCGTATCGTCCTCGTTCTCTCCCCTAATAACACCTTCCTCCCTCTCTAATTGGCCTCTCTCCCTTCGACGTCGACGCCTTCGAGAGGAGGGAATCTTCCCGGAATCCTCCTCATCGCTGACGCCTCTCTCCCAAGGGAGGAGGAGCAGCACCCTCTCCTTTCCCCCTTCTCCCTCGCCCTTTCTGACTCGCAGAAGAGTATGAGCCTACTCTGACCGAGATTTGCTTCTTTTGCTGGACCCCTTAGCTTCTATGCAACATTTCGGGAGAGAGAGGGAGGAGGAGGAAGAGGAGAAGGATGAAGGGATGAGGGAGGAGGGGATGAAAGAAGGGAAAGATTGCCGACGAGTTCTCTGAATGCAGATTGGACCCCTAAGAGTCGGCCACGATTCGAATGGAAGGCCAACTGAAGAAAAGAGAGCAATTGGAGAGAGAGAGAAGGGAAGTGTGTTCCCTCCTCCCTTATTCGAAGAAGCGACAGGGGGAATTCACGGTCAACAATCAGTCAAACTTTATCAGAGCATCTTCTATCCCCCGGAGATAACGAATCTCCATTCTCACCATTTCCGGTTAGAGATCATGGAGAGATGAGAGGGTATTATTCACTAAACGATATTGAAAGTGCAAGTTGGGTGAGGGAACGATGCCCTTCTAGAGGGAGAGAGGGGATTCGAGCCTCTTCTTTATTCTAAGATTGGCTGTAGCAAGAAAGAGAGAGGGAGAGATGCGGATTGAATCAGTAAGTGAATCCGAGAGAGAAGAGAAGGAGGAGAGAGGGAAGGAAGGGATGAGTGTGCATACTTTGATCTACCACTCCGTCCGAGCTAGAGGGTTGCACCGAAACTCAATACTCCCTGGGAAACTTCCTGGACAGGTATTGCAAAGAAACACTGCTAAACCACAACTACGCTTACGAAAAACTTGCACTTCTTTCACGAAGCGTCATTTGTATCAGGTCTAATCATTGCGTGTTAGAAAGCTAAATCAGAGCATGATTTCACACAATTCTCTCACTGATCCGCACCAGACTTGACAGATTCTGCAACAGCCTTCAGGCTAGTCTCCATTTCCCTTCGTCATATCCATTCCCCTCCTTGTCATGTATCCGTCATTCTTCCCTCTGTCACTTTGTCTGTCCTCCCTTCACCCATCCAAGTCACTTCAAAGGCAGGCAAATCGTGTTATTTTGTGTTTGTTTATGAAAAAGATCAATATCAAAAGAAAGTCAATCCTAACAGGAATCATAGTCTGAAGATATTACCACGCCTGGTTGTTTCATTTTCAAATATCACTTATCCACATTCACTTTTGTTGTTAAAAACCCATATTTTAGTTAGGTGTATATATTTTCCAGTATTCATAGAAAAATGATCAAGCCGGCATCATCCTATAAGATGCCGTCTACACCTCCAACTGCACATTTGTTTTAACTTTAACAATTACATAATAAAATAGAGTAGAAACTAACTGGAGTAGCATCTTGAGCATCTCGACCGAGTGTCTCACTATTCGAAATACCCTCACAGACGGAAAGAGAGAACGAGATTTACGGACCATTCGAAGATCATCTGAAAGAGTTTACGACGATCACACATGGGCAGGGATTGCTGATGGAATGTTGATATCAGGTGGGTTTGAAGAAAAATAGGTTTAAAATTAGCACCGAAATATCGTATTACATATGACGACGATACATCGTAATCATCATCCTAATTTTCTCCATTTACCGTAATCCTACCGTACCCGATGAGTATGCCATTCCCTGTCCGTCCAGATCGAGATTCTGAATGGTGAGGAACTCGGGCTGATCACGGTACGAGTGCAGCTGAAATTATATCCTTCGACACACGGATCATCGACGGTATCAACGAATAATAAAACATCCAAGATCTAGTACACATAGTGCAGCAAGAAATCATTTTGGAATTCTACAATAATTTTTCGATAGCTCCTTATACTTCAGAACAAGTTGCTTCAGTCACCTTGCCAATGGTGAATGTCTTCAGTTTCGTGCACTTGTTCATCACTTCCTCCAGTTCAGCGTCCACCTTCAGGAATCTGCCAAAAAGAACATTTTCACGCTTCTTCGAGGTCCGAAACTCGATTATATCTCACTCAAGAAGGTTATTAAGAGAATGCGAAGGTGCTTATACTTTCAAAAATATTAATAGATTCGGTATTTGATAATGACGCTGACTACGAGTCCAACTTCAGTCATAACAATGACTTATGAATTACCAAGGGAGCTCGAAGGTTCATAAATAGAAGAGAATGACTGACGTGAACACTCGCAGACATCGAAGAGTCGCCTTGATTCTGGGCAACCACTCAGCAAGCAAAGTACGATGGTACTCCAATTTCTCCACCTGGGAAGGACAAATATTGAGTGAACTTTGAATAGCCAATCAATGAAATAAACGTCCAAAAACGAGGAAAACGCACATTGTGATCTCCCACTTCGGGTATTTGATCGGGAAGGAAGACGAGTTCCTGGATGTTCTTGAATGTGGAGTAAAAATCCATTCGGAGCTCGCAGAAGATTGACCAGTGGATGGCACCAACCTGCACGACAAAAGCTATCAGGATAGGGTGAATGTCGCAGGCGCCAGATGATAGAATCAAGAAATAGAAATAGACTGAAACAAGTCAAATAGAAATAGACTGAAACAAGTCAAACCTCCAAGTGCACGATGGGAAGATCGGAGAGGAGGAAGAAGAGCTTGCGGATAGCGAACTGCAATTAACCCATTTAATTTTCTGATCTGGATTTAAGCACTATTACAGGAGCGCAGCAGCAGCAGTAGTGCCCAAGTTAATGCCCAACATGTAGAAACTCGTTGTTATTATGATCAATAGAACTAAAATCTAAGCTAATAGCTGAACAAACGAATTCCTACTCACCACAATCTTCTGTTTCCATTCGTCCCTCGTTTCCATCACTACGATGCTCAACTTGCCCGTTCTCTTCGGACCGAGCAAGTAAAGGTGCGAGAGGACACGATCGAGGGCCACCGAACTGCGTAACTCCTCGATCCGGACAACACCTTAGCAAGTTCAATACCATATTAATTTGAAATTAATACAGTTATTCAAATTGAACAGCCAGAAAAAGTAAAACGAAGCAACTCCTTGAATAACGTTTATTTTGCGGTGCACTTTTAAAAAGATGCCGCTACGCTCACCATCGCCGTCCTTCTTCTTCGTCTTACAGATGACATTCACCGTGGTCGTCGACGTCTCGTCTTTGGCCACGAATTCGAGTTTGATCGCCTGTTGTTTCTCCTCGGGGAAGGAGCCAAAGTCGAAGACGGGAGGAAGGGAGAGGTCGTCCATTCCTGATTCACTACATTTATGCAGAAAAACGAGACACTAGAAACAACGGGAACAGAGACTCGTTACAGAAAATCCGGGAAATGTAAACAAAAAATCGATGCACCCAAGATACAGTAATTTCAATGCTGGTCTCGCTTGGAATATCTTAGTACCGTAATTTTACTTTTTTTTACTTCTTTGTGTCACAATCATTATTATTCAATTATTTTGACTGTCATTCTCCTCCTATTTTTGCATTCTTGTTAGTATTGCATGAACAACAAATAGTAAGTAATATATTTACCAGACATCATGGACACGAAATGGATAAAGCATTAGTAAATATATTTGGGAGACTGGGCGTGTACTGAATCATTAGCTGAATTTGGGAGCAGGCAATGGGATGGGCGCGTGAAGATACAAGTGTAAGGTAAAGTAGACAAAAGAACGGACAAACGGATGAGCAAATGGTAATAATTGCGATATCTCGAGCCCGCTGAGTGTCGGATTAGAAAGAATTTACAAGAAGAAATAATCAATCAATATAGTCTCTCTGATTAGCAAATTCTCTACATTAGCAATGTCACTCGAGTAATACACAAGGATGAAAGGTTGATTGAGCGATTGGAAGGGTGGACTACGGTATTGATCGCTCCGAGAGGCCAGAATTGATCAATATGAATCAATTTGGATTAGCTGTGAACCGTGAACAATTCGAGGATACGGTAGATACTGTAAGGTAACAATGCGTCAATCGATAATAATGCGCTGACTGAGAGTAGAAAGTGGAATAAATCAGAGGATAATTATAGGTGTGAGCAGAGTAGCGAGTGATACAATTGGGAAGCCTAGCGTACAAGATCAATGATATCCATAGGATACGGTAGATGAGGTGAACCGTGGGGATTACGGTAGTCGACTAATACTGGGGCACTGCACCAGGCAGTTCTCCCATTCGGAGATCGGAGGAGGAACCCGTCTTCTCTGCTACCTATAATTATCACATTATTCAATTTTCCCGGTATTCCGCAGTTTCAGAGCTAAAGTAACATTGAGAAACTGTGCCGCACTACGCTATACCTTCGAATTCATCCAATTCTACACGATCCTCACATATTTCCCAAATTTTCGAAATTCCTAGTTCACTTCGGTTTCAGCGTCTTCCTATTACTCGGATGCTGCATACCCGAACAGTGTTCCTTCTACAAACTATATCCACTATCCGTCAACTCCATCTCCTCTTCCTCACCTGCATAATCCTTGGGTTGCTCGTGATATGGGCGATCTTCGCGAGGACGGACGATGCCGACGATGGTTCTCCTCCAGAAGACGAGATCATCGACGCACTCATCGATGTCGTCATCGTCGAGGTCGCTCCTCCTCCAGGCGTCGCGGCTCCACCCGCGCGCGTGCGGTTCATGATCGCAGCCAGACGAGCCTACAGAAAAGTCATTTTTTATTTTTTATTAAATTAGTTTCGCAACAAATATGTTGCCCTGGCGAATGTTAGTAACAATGTGAATACTAGATGCAATAAAGTGGGGAAGAACCAATTCATTCCACCCTGTTAACCCTAAACCTAATTCTTGACTCCATACTCCTACCGAACCTTTCTCTCGTCCCTCTCCTTGGCCGCACTGTCGGCCATTGCAAGAATGGTCGACTGTTTCATCATCTCAGCCTTCTTCTCCTCTGTTCTCCTCCTTCGCGTGTTGGGGGAACTCTCACCCGACTGGAAAATCGACAATTGCTTCCATTAATCGACAATCAATCAAACAACAGTAAGCCATGGTCTCTCCCCGAAAGATCGGGATCGCTGCAACTACACAAGAACATGCATGAGCGACAGGAGTGATCTACTTTGCTCTACCGTATGACACTCACAAGACTGTAGGCAAGCAGAAAAGAAGAGAAAGTGGGAGGGGAAAGGGAAGCGAAAGATCAAACTACAGACTACAGATCTCGTTCGAGATCACACCGACTCGACTACACTAATGACGTCACGGGCACGAACTATCGGTGTGGTCTTACGAGGAAAAGCAGCGAGGAAGAGGAGGATGAGGCTGACAGCGTCATCGAATCGATCGATTGCGATGAGGATACGGTAGGGAAGCGAGGGTAGGAAGAGGAGGATACGGTAGGATGAGGAGGTAATCGATCGATGGGAGCGGGAGCGAGGAGGGAAGAAGAAGGGCTGCATACCTCAGTGCCAGACGAGGATCCGGAGGGAAGGGAGGAGGTGGAGGGATGGGCAGAGAGAGTTCCCTCCTCGTGAGTGGATGGAGTGGGAGAGGAAGAGGGAGGAGGAACAGGCTGAAACAGAGTATGGTGAGGGAGATGGAGATAGAGAGATCAACCAAGGGTTTTGGTGAGAATTGCGCAGTAGCTGTTGCTGGAAAGATGCGTGAGGTCTCGAAGCACGTCGTCTACCGTAATCCTACCATACCTCTCTCCTCTGCTCTTCTTCCTTCTTCTCCACTACTCCTCCAAGTGCCTGTTGCAGTTCATCCGCAAGTGAGTTCACTACGGAATCGTCGACGTGAGAGAGGGGAGCGGAAGGGGCGGGCGAGGAGACCACGACCTGACAAGATCAATATTCAATCAAGCAATTCATTTAATTTGTTGGTTGTTTCACTCTTCGGGATTCATCATAACGAATTCCCATTCATTCCTATCTTATCTCCCCTCCGAGGAACCCTTCCTCACCTGCTCAATCTGGATGAGGCTCTCCTCCTCTTTCTTTCCGCCATCGGCGACGACCTGTAAAATAATAAATATAATTGTTCTGCCAATTCCAGTCCGATCACACTTCACGACGCCCCTTCTTTTTTTATCCCCTCTTCGAAGCCTCTATTCACCAGCACAATCTAGGATTTTAGATGAAAGTGCTTTTTCCTGACAAAGCTATTATTTTTCCACTAAGTACCCCATGTCGATCAAAACTCCCCAACACCCTTCTCCTATCTCCCCTCCCTGCAACCCCCACTCACCTGTTCAATCTGGATGAGACTCTCCTCCTCCTTCTTCGCTCCTCCAAACATTCCTCCCAATTCCTCAGCCAGACTCATCGCTCTCTCTCCGATGGGAGTCACTTCCTCCACTACAGGCGTCTGCTCCTCCTCCTGCAAAAACTATGTTTCAGGGATGGAATATGATCGACTAGTCCTCCATTTCAGCACTGATTCATAATTTCACCTAATCACACCTCGGTCAACCTATTCACCCAACATGCACGTTCGCCGTTTCATTATTTCACCTTTACACACTAAGCCGTCATTCAATGTTGAACCTTACATTCTTCGGACAAAAATAACAATAAAACTGCCCACCTCATCTCTCTTCTCCTCCTGCGATATCGGCTGCGAGAAGTCCACGAGAAGGTTTCTCTCCTCTGGCTGCGCTACCGTAATCACTTCAGGGGCTACCGTAACCTCCTCCACTACCGTAGTATCAGGCGCTGCGGGAGTCTCCTCGGTCACCGCCGGCTCTTGGATCAGCTGAGATACTGCAGCCTCCTCGACAACGGGCACTTCCTCGGGTACGGTAGGAGTCTCCTCCTCCTTCACCTCGAGGGGCACTGTAGTCTCCTCTACCGTATCCTGCTTGATCTCCTCAGGTAGGTCACTCTCTTCCTTCTTCTTCTCATCAACCAACTGAGCTTCGACCACGGGAGTCTGAGTAACGTCGATGAGGGGCGCAGAGTAGTCCAACTCGACGACTTCTGCAGCAGGGAGAGAGGTCGGAGGCTCGACCAGTGCTTCTGCAGCAGGTGCTGCAAGAGGGGCTGCAGTCTCATCCTCGACAGTAACTGCAACAGGCGCAGCAACCTCCTCCACGGCCTCTGCTGCAATGGCGACAGCCGGGTGCTCCTCTCTGCAATTTTTTAAAAATTAATTTTACGACCAAATACAACTAGGATGACATCCGTTTCACGATCTTTCCTTCTTCAAACACCAACTGGTCATGGTAATCCAGGTAAGTCTCTGATCACTAAACTAAAACAGAATCGATCCTACTATTCCCCCCCCCCTTCCTCCCTCTACCGTACCTGGGTGTCAATTCCTCCTCGATCGTCTGCTCCACTCCATGAACCGGAGTGCTCTTCTCACTGCCAGCTCGCTCGTACGAACCCTGCAATCATTGGGATTCTGTTAAAACCACGGAAGGGCTGATGGAAGTGCTAATTGTGGGCTTTTTAAACGTCCTACTTCAATTATTGAACTACCCATAGCTCCCACATAGTAACCTGAAGCATCAAATAGACATGCATTCGCATCTTTTTTCCAGGAATTGCAACTTATGTTTCTCCACACAACTGCACTCTCTTCTCTCTTCTCTCTCTCTCTCTCTCTCACTCTCTTTCTCACCTCACTGAATCCGGCATCGGAGTCCTCCGAGGGAGGCGCGGGCGGAGTGTTCTCCACCTGTAGAGAGGAGACTGACGAGGCCACTTCCTGCAAAAGACAACCTTTGTTAATTTGAAGACTATATAAAAAGTCACCATTGATTTCTCAAGCCAAATTTTCCCAAGGAGCACATCGGTTTCACCCTCACTACAATAATCCTACCGCTGCGGAGCTTCTGATAATTGCGAATAATTCCGGTATAAAAAAGCGCCGCTACACTGCTCTTTGCACGCTACCATTGCCAGGAATTTGTAATTTTGGCCAGGAATTTGTAATCTTCTATTATTCTATTCACAAGATGCATAACATAGAAACTCATCAAGAAACTTGAATTGCAAACAACCGACTCTGTTCCAGTTTCACGCATTCTACGTATTCATCCACAAACTGTAGGGCTCAATGTATGCCAGACTCTCTTATACAACAATAACTCCTCACCTGATTCGTGGCGACCGTGAGGGGCGATGGTGCGACGGGAGCAGTGCTTGCCGCTCCTCCTCTCGCTCCTCGTAGCGATCGACCCGCCGGAGAGGGAGACGATCCATTCGTCGTGCGACGAGCCGCTGCCGGTTCTCTGCAATCATAACTCGTACAGGAAGTTTCAGTGCTTCATCTCTCCATCATGTATTGAGCAAATCGTATTCTCTAATAAATCCTCGATAACGCTGACAATGAACCACAAATCATCCTAGCGTACCTCTTCTTCTCCGTGGTCGCAGCTGCAGCCCTGGGTGCCCGTGTGGGGGTGGGTCCAGAGGGCGGTCGTGCTGCACGGGTCGGAAGGGGCGGACGAGGCTGCGAGTGAGGGAAGGCAGAGGAGGACGTGGAGGAGACGTGCATCGACTGCAATGGACGGAATCGTTTTATTTTTATTTACGAGCGCATTCACAATTGAAAATGATCCTAGCCTAGACACTTCAACAACTCGCGAAACCTCTAGTCACCAATCTATAAGAATCGTTAACAAATTGCATCCATACGACACTTGTTCACATAGTTGATTTTTTCAAATGAAAACCCCAGTCGCATCGAACTTCGCTTCAGCCAACCCACTAACACCACAGCTGGAAACCTCAAATCACAATCCAGATCCAAAGTTTATTCTTCATAATTCTCTTCAAGACTATAACACCAAATCAATTTTCGATCCACGTAAACCCCCTAGGTGCAACGCACAATCACAAATTACGACGCTTTTCTTCACATTCGATATCCATGCTTTTCTTTCCTAAACGAGCCACGTCGACGCCTTCCGAAGCCCTCACCTGTGTCATTCCTCCTCCCAGTCCTCCGTGGTTCGTCGGTGCAGATGACGTCACCGTCGATCGGATGCGAGAAACGACGCGAGGAGGGGGACGCACCTGCAGCTGTTGATGATGCGTTTGTAGATTTATCAACCTCCATCAATCTATCCTTCCTATCACCGAACAGTGCAATCGCGAAATCACTGACAGTGCCCAACGGAATCGAATTACGAACATTGAGATTCGGAGCTAACATTGAGAATGGAGCATTATCTAATTCTGAAGAGCCCTCGAATTCGAAAGAAAAATAATGTACCTCTCTCGGGGGCGAGAATACGTAGACCGACGAGGTCATCGCATTCGGGGTCGTCAACGCACTTCCTCCTCCTGCAGCTGCAGCTGGTCGAAGACGAGAGGGAGAGAGCTGCAAGAATCGAGGTTGAAACAATATCCCGAAAAGTATAGATGCAGTCAGAGGACAGAGGCATGTGTGCACAATTAGCCTGCTCGAGACCCAATATTGCAAAAAAGGGGGAGGAAAGTAAGCTATTTACTGAAGTGGTTGCAACCGTGGGAGAGTTGCTAGAGGAGAGACAGGAGAATGGAAGAGATCCAAAGGGAGAAGAGAAGGAAAGGAGAAAGGAAACCAGAGAAACCCCTCGAAAGAATAGGCAACTCGAGGGCAATTAGCCCCTAGCTCCAGTCGTTTTGGAGGATTTTCTGACTTCTCTACTACCCCGTTTCACGCAATACAATAAAGTCAAATTTACAAGGCACCACGTGAATAACAATAGCATCTTTCCAGACAGGCATTACCACAAACGGTTACTGGTGACAAATAGGAAGAAGAATGGGTGAAGAAAAGAGAGAATTCGTTCTATTTTTCTCGTTTCGGCTCTACTTATTCTTCTTATTATTCAGCCCCCCCCCCC
>LS563579.1:123581-137236 GCA_900490775.1 Pristionchus maxplancki
ATATATATATATATATATATATATATATATATATATATATATATATATATATATATATATATATATATATATATATATATATATATACCCAAAACATTCACGTTTCAATGTTTTCAAATAACAGTAAAACTTCTTGAAAAGTTGATACGAAGCACCTAAATATTCCACTTAAAGTAACAAACATTCAGATTCGCGCACACTATGATCCCACGGTAGATGCATGTTACATTATTCGCTCGTCTTGCTACACGAACCCATATGCAATGAACTGATTCTCAACACCGATCTCATTCCGATCCCCCCTCCCCCTACACCTCTTCCTCATTCTCCCATCTAGTCAACACCCCATTACTCCATCTGATCACTCCCCATCACTACTCCCCTTTGATCTCCCTTTGCTACACTCATCACTCAATTTGTCACCTCTCCGATTAGCCTCATATCAGTCTCGAAGCTACAGTATCCTACCTTACTTATCCATACACTGAGTGATGGGGTACGGTAGGATACGGTCATCAATCCAATCACAAATCAATAATCTCTCTCTCACCTGTGTTCTCCCTCGACGTATCTCTCTCGATCCTTGAATGTCAGAATGGACGTCTTGTAGATCTTGAGAGCGATGCTGCAATGCGATTGATAATCTACAGTCCTTCAACTTTAAACAATGACTGTAATTTAAATTGCTTTTTTTAAAAATTAATCCTGAGACACAGAGATTTCAATGATCTTGGCACACAAATTGACCAACACAATTCACGCTTCACTAACTCTTCAAACATGGTGAGTTTTCAGAGAAACCAATATTGATGTTATCTATTTCATAAAAATAAATCGTATCCTGCTCCTATCTTACCTCGTGTTCCCCGATCGTCCATGGTACACATTGGCTTCCTTTCCCGTGGAGATGCATCCGTTGATGCTCTCGAGTGTTCCCCTCTGCAGCAGACGGAAGAGAACCAGACGAGTGCGAGGATCGAGCACCTAATATTAATATAATTACTAATTTCAATAACTAATTAAAAACAAAAACAAAAAAACATGGTAAATAAGTAGTAGATAAGTAAGAGTACGTTTTCCATACTTACAATGGCAGAATTGGCAGCACCGACCCTCACCAGCTTTGATCAATCTACCAAGAGCAAATTCACCAGGCCTCAGTCCCCTTCCAACACTCCCTTTGACGAACCGCGAACTGACAGGTCCCCATTTCTTGCCCTTTCTCGTGATCTACCCCCCCCCCTCTCTCTCTCAAGGCGAAGAAGGATACCACGAGTCTGAATCTGCCCTCTTCTCTCCCTCTCCCCCACCACTTCCCTCCTCCTCTCCTCCTAGTGCATACATTATCCGCAGTCGGCACATGGGCAATGGTGATGAAAAAGGCATGAAAAAGAGCTAAAACCATCTGGTGTCGCCACTCTCACACCATGAAAAGGAACGATAGCACAAAAAGAGAGAAAGGAGAGAATAGATCAAACGACTACTCAAAAGATGGCCAAAGACCGTCCAATCAGCGAAAAATGGCTCTCAAACCCTGAGTGTTCTGTGTAGGAGGAACGAAATGGACGAATCGTATCTAGGGAACTCGAACAAATTCAGCGGAGAGGAGCATTACAAGGGCAATCGAGCATGTCCTATGAAATAAATCGGATGTAAATTCCCTCCATTCATGAAATTGGATAGGAATTTAGGATCCCAAGCTAGAAATAACTCCTGCGGGGTTCATTCCATCAGACGGATTGGCTGGGATAAGGAACTACTCAGGGCGGATGACAAACCCGCATCAGGGCAATGGATCCCTTCTCAAAAGGGCAGTCTCCTTGACTAATTCAGGAATGAGAAGCCTCCCTGAGCTGACTGTCCTTGTAGAGTACACTCTGCTTCTCTCTTCCATTCTACTTACAAAGCTATCGACCAGACAGACAGAGATACAGTCACGAGGAAGAGAAATAAAGTGGGAAATATGCACTGCTGACGGGATAAAAGAGGGGATGGGAAGGCAAAGAAAGGGGTGGATACGTGATCTCTCCTCGCTGTGTTTGGATATCAGGGCAGATTTGATGGCCACAGGGGAGATCCCAATCTCTTTTCTGATCCACTCTCTCCCTCTCCATTGCATGATACACCTCCCAGTGAGAGAAAATGGATATAGAAAGAGGCGATGAGTGTGACAGAGCAGTGATAAATGATAATAATATCCCATTTTTCTTCCCATCGAACGGTCATCAATCACTCTCACACCATGGGAGATCCCACCACTGACAGGAAGGGAAGGAATGGGCGATTTCTCGGTATACCGAGGAAATACAGAGTACGAATTGAGTTTCTGCAAGGATGTCAGGGAAACTGGGCAAGAACACAGATGCTAGTTCCTTCTGTTCCTCTCTTCTCAAAGCGAGGCAAGAGAACCAATGAATCTCTGAATGGGTCACATGGGCCAAAAAGGAAGGTGCATGGAAAGAGGGAGAAGTGACGAAATGGGGCAGAATCCCCTCTGGCAATATATTCTTTTTCTTTCGCAACCCTCTTCATTATGCACGTTCTTTCACTGGTCAGAGAGGCAAATACAAAGAGCGAGAACACTGTTCGAAAACATGAATCGAGCGCATTAAAAGCAATGTCTGTTCCACAAGCTTTATGAGACCTTTTTCGTGGATCTAATTCAATCCACTATTCGTCTCTCCCCATTGAACTCACAGACAAGTCCTGCGTAGTCTATACTTATTCAATCCCCTTAGATCCCATGTGAAACCCGCTTCGTACTGGTGGAACCAACTACAGGGGGGGGGCAATCGAGAGACTTTCTTGATCTCCTCATAATCTATATTTTGCGAGTCATACAGGCAGGCGAGATAGTGTGCGAAGTGAGGAGAGTGTCTAGATGAAACGATGCGACCTAATGGAAAAGTGCTCACGCGATCGTCCATCATCCCATACATCGACGATTCAAACGGGAGTTGGTTTCACATATGTCATCCGTTCCACCCCTTTTCTCCACTGTCACTGCCAGAAAAACCTTGAAACCCCCATGCGTAATCGGTAATTCGCACAGGTCAACGCTAATCCGACATCCAAAACGACAGGAAACGAGCAGAAAAAACGAGAGGGACAATTCGAATGGACCTCTCGTAGCGCGTAATCGCGGTTGGAATCCCATTGCGAGAGGAGGGAGAGGCCAATTCGGCAGTTCAATTCCCCTTCACTCCAAATTCAAGCACGCAAGACGAAACAAGATGGGCTTCTTCCGGCCGGCTAAACTACAAGGATGGAACACAAATCTCGCGGGCCAGACAGATGTCATGTGGTCGAAGAATGGACGACGAATTAACGACGAGGAGGCAATTAAACGAGATGTGGTTGAGGAGGAGAGGTGCAGGGAGAAGGGGAGGAAAGGTGGAGGGAGGGAGGGAGGAAGGTGGTTCGGGAGCTATCCACACGGAAAACGGAAGCATTTATCTTCCAGGTGGCTGGGTCTGACCTGCCCAGGCCGAAGAAGGGGGAACACGCGACTGAGAGTGCCCCAGACGATCGATTATGATGATCAAGTGTTTCAGGTCTTACCCTTATGCTACACCATAATAAGAGCGATGTAACATGATAGGAATCGGAGCTGGAAACCGAACAAATGTCCAATTATGATGCAATTCCGCACGCAATCTGCGAGAATGGCTCCCCTCTCTCTTCAGTGAACAGCGAGTTCCGATCCCATCCCATTCCATCTAATTGGCCCATATCAATATATCGCCCAATCTCTCCCCTCTAGGGCAAAACATCGTAAATGGGCAGGCAATCTACAGCGAAGAGAAGGAAGGAGTGGTCAACGGTTTGGATATCGTACCCAGGGAAACGGGTCTCAGGGATCAAGCCAATCAATCAATAATCACCCCTCATACCCACACTACTCTTCTATCCCATCCCACACCTCCTCTACCCTCCCGCAGCACCAATATGAATGTGTCATCGTCCTATGATGGATTGCACTACCTCCCCTACCGGTCTCTCCTTTTCCCACGCTCTCTCGCCCTGTCTGACCAATTAGAGATCATATCGAATAGAGAGAGTCCCTCCTCTCCCTCTCACTCTGTTCCGGAATGCGATTCTCGCGAGACTAAAAGTGATGATGAAAGTGAGACTATGATCAAAATTATCATACTCGCACAACCACAACTCTCATAGACTGGGTGAAACACGCAACTCGCATCTCACTCCCCACTATCATAAAAGTAACCCCGCAAGTGCCCTCATTCTGATCCCCCCATATTGCACCAATTAGCTCTCCCCCTCCCCCTTCAAGAGTGCAGTGTTCAATCTCTCCTCGTTCCACGTGCTCTCTCGTCATCCAGACAGTGCGAGAGAGTATGTGAATTGGAGAGAGTTAGCACAATACTGTGTCTGCTCTCCATCGAGAGTGCAGTGTTCGGCCATACGCTGTCCATCTATTCCCCTCCTCTCACAGTATGACTCCACTCACTGAATACAATAGCATTCCAAATGGCTCCTCATTACTCATAAAGAGTACCTGGCCATTGTGAGGAGCGCTCAGATGCATCACAGTTAAATAAGTTTATTGTGAAATCGACTCAAGAACGGAACATCATTTCCGGATTGATCACTAGCGGGTTGAACCGTTGAGAAAACGATAATTCTCCTAGCATAATTATCGTTCTATATCATCATCAACAGATCATTAATACCTTTCTAGTTTTATTTCTTTCTTACCATATTCTAGAAACCGCTAATCACCAAGTAGTCTCTCTCCCTCCACTCCATCCCCTCACCTGCTCGACAGTCGCTCTATCCGCTCTGTCCTTTACTCGCTTCTTCTTCCTCTGCTCGTCGTTCTCCGCCGTGCGCAGCGCGGCGTCTGAAAGTTTACTAATGAAAATAGAAAACTCGAAAACGATAATAACCCATTCCCATCCACGATCATTCAACAGAGACTGTCTCGAATACAGTCGATAAATGGAGCAAAGAACGCACTACTCGCCAAAATTCATTTCGTAGAAGGAAGAAGCGAGTGGAGTGACCACTAGGTTCCTTGGTAAGAAAACAATTGAAGATGAAGAAGGAACGAGGGTGGGCGGTCATTAGGAATACGGAATTGTCAAGAGTGGGAAGATTGCACGAATTGGGAAAAAAACATTCCTTGTTCATTCCAGATTCATTATTACTACCTATTTCATGGATTATCCCAATCCTGGTTTCTTCAAGTTCTCCGAATTCAAAACTATAAAACTTGTAAAATACGATGTGCACAGTTCGCAACAAAAATCGCAAAAGTAAAGCTCGGGGTGCTGCATCCAAACAGTCTCGAGTCGAGGTCTCAAGTAACTCATTACCATTCATGGTAACGAGCAATGGAATGAGATGAGAAGTGGGAGGAGGAACAAGGGAAGAAGGAGAGGAGGGTGGGCAGTGGGAAATGAGGGGAAAACTACAGTGGCCAAGTAGCCACTACGAAAAAACAACAACAAAAATATCAGCTTAATGCACCGCTGCAAAATCAATCAATTGGTCAATACTGCGGAATTCATCAGCAAAATCATCAAGAAGGCGCATTAGCGCCGCTTCGCTTATAGATAAGGCAGAATAAATCTCGAATGCGATTGTGTGAGCACGGACCGTAGAATCTAGAAAATGGAAAATGAGAGAAGCACTACAGCGAATATTAGAAACTATCAGTACTTGCCGCAAAAACATTCATGGAAGTTGCGCATTCTCGCTGCATCCCCTCTAGATATATATACATATATGTACCTGCTCACATACCATTCGTAATTATTTTGCAACTGAATTGCCGTACAATTGGACTAATCAATCGTAAAGAAGAACTACAAAAGATCAAGTATCAACTATCACTCACGTGCATGGGATGCGTGTCTAGCCTGGCTATTCGGTCCCAAGCCTCCTCCTCCTCCCAATCCATTTCGCATCGCTGCCAATCGCTTCGTGAAATCTGCAATGACAATGTAATCTCTCACTGACAATTCGTGTTTCATCAATAATATGTCTACCAGAGAACTGCGATTTGCGGATTCCAGTAGCACATTAGGCAACAACTACAATACTTCTCCAGAAGCATTCCCATCAATAATTCATAACCTTTCACCAATACTACTATATCTACATAGATAGCTGCCTCATTGATCTTTGGATCTTATCGAACTCATATAATATCAAATAATCACGTCTTGTTTCCCATTCAATACCAATCAATAGTTTATTATTCAATCACTACTACCGTAACACTCTACAGTACTCCTCTCACCTCCAGTCGCATCTCCAAACTCCTCGAGTATCATTCCCTCTTCGTACTCTTCCTCCTCCGAGTCTTCCTGGGCGTACTCGGGCTCTTCCTACAAGGGAAAATATTCGTTTGATATTCATTTCACTTTAACACCACACTAACATGCCGAACAAAAAAAAACAATAGCTATAATTCAGCAGTCGCAGGATACAGTGATGGTCCTGTCGTATTCGAGTTTCATTATTCCCATAACTCCCGGAACTATTCGCAAAAACGATCAGATCATGGCTTTCACTCCACATAAAATATAAGTTCCCGAACGACACAAGGATTCAACCACCTTGAAGTTTCGCGCATCAGGCTTCACATATTCTTCGCAAACAAATCCATCAACAATCACTCTTTCACGAATTCCAAAACTTGACCCAACTAACCTCGAATGTGACATGTCTCTTGTCCTCCTTCGTTTCCTTCACTTCGACCTCCTTCTCCTCTTCTTCATCACTCAATCCCTTCAATATCATCGACGCGAGTCCTCCTCCCTTATGACCAGCGAGGGCCGACTCCATTGCCAAGTTCATACTGCAATGGATCGAGAGGTTACGTCACCACTAGTCAACCGAGGAGAAGTTGCATGATCAATTCATGTAGAAAAAAGAAGTCACGAAGAAAAGTTACGTCAGAATAGAGCAAAAGCAGCAACATAAAGCAATAAAAGTTCATAATACAAGAGAACATGGAAAGATCAAAGATCAACACGCCAATGCAATGATGAAACTGATTGGCAAGTTAGAATTGGATAAATACGGTCAGAAATCGAAACAATCCGCGAATGAATTGCATAGTGATGATGCAGGCAACATCAATAATCACATTTTCGAGGAAGTAACTGCGCGTAGAAGCGTCGGAACAGAATGGGAGCATAACAAGCAGCAATTCTCTCTTCCTGCATCGATCAATCGTTGAATTGCGCCCTCGACGATAGGCAATAACGGACAGATTTCGCAAGCCGTTCGCTCTAACACTTTCTAATCTAGCAAACACGCTTCAGAAAGTCAGAACCGATGAAAAGTCAAAGAAACAGAACGAATCAAGACGGAAAGCGGAAGAATTTCCCATTGAATCACGAGCAAAGGGGGTAGAATGGCTAATTCCCTCCCTCCATTGATGCCATCTCTCTCTTTGTCTCTCTTTCCCATTCTCAAGACTGATCCCTATCCCAAACAGCGGGCTCATTATGCATTAGACGACGTCTCCCCTTCATCTCTCGGGTTCTAACCCCACCCTAACCCTCCTACCGTAGTCCTCCCCTCTCTCGCAGGACACTCGTGACGGGAGTCTCTCGCGCGCGGTCTTTATCTCTCTAGCAAGGTGGCGCGGTGCCAAAGAGTTGGGTGGAGGCGAGTGTTAGTGTTAGTTAGAGAGAGAAAGTGGCAAAAGTGTGCGCTAGAAAGTGTGGTTGTTCGTATCGTGGGAGACAACTCCCCTATCTCTTTCCATTCCTCTTTTCACTTCGAATCCTTTCCATTCGCACTCATTTCTGTCACTCGGGAAACCCCAATCACGTGTTTCATCCTTCCTTCCATTGTCTCTTTCATATCAGTGCACTCGTCTCTCTCAGTCTCTCACTAGTCCACACTGATCTACGACCGCTCTCCTTCCTCAAGGGAACTTCCATTCATAATGATCATATCAGTGATGCCTCGGAAGATCATCAAAACGGAGGCTCCCGATCCCTCTCTCGATGATCTTCCCATCCAACAAGAGGACGAGGGAATGGTTATCGATCCCCACGTGAGTCCTTCCTCCTTCTTTCCCCTTCCTCCATCATCCACACTCACTATCGATAAGCCCATCCTTTCCAATGATCACTCAATCACGTTTCGTGTCGAGATACCGCACACAAAAGTGAACGGGAACATGTTTGTATTCTTCCAGGGGGATAGACTAGACTAGATACAGTCGTCTAGCCAAGAGAATGTCTAGAACTGATGAAACAAGGAAGATTAGTTGTTTGATCTCATTGATCAGGGGTCATTCATAACAGTTAACCCTCTGGTAATGCCTTTCCTATGTAGCATGCTCCCTCTTTCATCCTTATCCACCTCACCTCATTCGAATGGTCTTCATCAATGCCTACCAACTCCAGCCTCTCTCCATTTCTTCCATCTCTACTGATCGTTGTGTGATCTGTGGAGACAAAGCCACTGGCAAGCACTATGGAGCACTTTCCTGTGATGGATGCAAGGGTGGGTCTCATCCGCATTTGTTATTTTCGTAGTATGTGTGAAAGAAAAAATAGTTGGAACCTATCTCATTGATAGTGATTCATCAACAATACTGGGTTGCTCAGTCAATACACTCACTCTTTTTTTCCCAATAATTCCCATGAGTTGCTATACACCTAAAACCCAGGCTCAGTTTTGGATTGATACTCTCGTGAGAAACTACAATAATTGATCTTATTGTTAGGTTTCTTCCGTCGAAGTGTCCGCAAGAAGCACAACTACTCGTGTCGATTCGGCGGATCGTGTATTGTCGATAAGCGTGAGTCCTCCTTATCTACGACCGATAGATCGATAGAAGATGAGAACATCGTGCAAACACTAAAATTCCCAAGACCAAAGTGAAAATTGATTTATTGATAAGAGATCGCTTTCCCACACCCTCACTGGGTTACTACTGTGACATCATAGTCAGCACCAAGCATCACCTCACTTCCTCCCAATCTTTCGTTCACTAAGCCTAATGCTAAGTCAATCCTTATCTCGATGAGGTCACTTCCCAGTCTGTCTACCAGTTATCGGAAGAACTCGATAACACTCAATCTCTACCTTATCACCATGAATTCATATCATTCTACTCAAGTCGCGACTGATTATCCGTCAATGAATCCCCTCTTCAGATCACCGAAACACATGTCGACGTTGTCGCTATGAGATGTGCATCAGAAAAGGAATGAAGACGGACGCTGTTCAAAATGAGAGAGACACTATCCATCAGGTGATTCCCTTTTCACTTCCTCGTCTATTCTCAAGATGCCTCGTGGGCATAAAAACCCCCGCATGGGATGAGCTATCGTTGGTTTGATGGATTCATTCATCTTTGTGAATGAATCAAGTAAGCACCTATTCAAAGTGCAACACCTATTCAACTTATGAGAAGACTCCACTTTGCGCACATGCCCTCAATCAGAGTCGCCATTCACCTCCTCTTACTAACCCAATTAGAATTCATTTAACTAGACTCTCGATTCTCACGATGTCTCAATAACGAGTAAAGTCCCACTATTCAAACTTCAGAAAGCTTGTGTAGGCAGACGATAGTGAGCCAAAAATGTCGACAAAACAATACTATTCCTTTCAGACATCGGATCGATCTCCACCAACGTCGAACGGCGTGCCCTCAGTTTCCAATCCTCCTTCCCATTCTGGAGAAACAATTCTAGACAAATTGATCACAGTGGAGGGGCAGTTACGGTGAGAAATCCGATATTTTAAATGGAGCCAGTATTAAAAAAAAAAAAAAAACTAAAAAAGGAACATAACCAAATTGAACAGATAACGTTATTTAAGTTTCACACTCTAACTACTAGTTCGCACAGTGAAACAAAAGTCAATTCCAGGTTTCTCCGATCTTCTGTAATCACGAAAACAGCGGATGCAGAGCGAAAAGAAGCTGCGACGAGGGATGTCACTGATAGGCAAGCCAATTTAATTGTGTGAATTTGCCTATGTCTGTCATGAACCGTCTAGTGAAAAAAACGTTGAATTGATGACTCAATGAAAAAAAACCTTATTCCAGTATGCACCAGCAGTTGATCCTCCTCTGCCAATGGGCCAAGAAAATAGAGGTCTACAACGAGCTATCGTCACAAACGAAGGTAATATTTCTACTAATTAAAAGGAAATGAAAATTTGGCAGAATCAACCCTACGGTGAAACGAGAAGCAACCTACCCATTTCCAATGAAGACCAAACCTACAGTACTCCCTTTTTCAGAAAGCGCTGATAACTTCATACGCTGCACAGCACCTTGTTCTATGCGCGGCCTTCCGTTCCACCCATCTCTCCAATTCCCTCTGGTTGACGAACGACACGTGTCTGCCCAAGGACTCGCCCTCCATCCCTGATGTCAATCGGGTCACCGGAAAGATAATCAATACGGTAAGTACAGTGTTCCCTCCCATCGACAACTGATTATATTCTAGATCACAGCGTCGATGCGAAAATTGGGCATTCGCAGCTATGAGTACATCGCACTCAAGGGAATCGCCTTCTTTGATCCCTGTGAGATACTTCGAATGAGCATACTCACATTTCATTCGCCATTCCACACTACCAATAACACACTTACAGTAGCCTGTCTCAACTGCTCGCAGGAGGAAATCGATAAGGTGGACGAGGCCCGGATACAGGTAGATCAATCGATACTCGATCAAATTACCGTATTCATTGCAGTTGATCACTGCCCTCGAGGCTCGAATCTCCTCCGAGTCGTCTTCCTCCTCCTCCACTTCCCTTCGTCTCTCTCAACTCCTTCTCCTCCTTCCGGCAGCCACTTCCGTCTCTCGCGATCTCATCGAAGACGTCCATCTGTGCACGATCTTCGGCCTCGCAGACATCGACATCTTCATGAGTAATCTCCTCCTCCCCAAACCGGGAGAGGGGGATGTCATCAACGGTCTCCCACTCGTCATCTAGTACGGTCCCAATATATCCATCCATCCTATAATCAGCTCCCTCTAACGATATCACATTCCCATTAGATACAAAGAGATCCTATTTAGATCAGACCCCAGATTCGATGTAGATTATCAGTTATTCACGTTTGGTTGTTACATTCCATCGCCTTTGGCTGCTCCTCACTGCTCACAAACTCTATTCAGTGAACTCCCAGCATACGGTTATCGCCTCTCCCTCCCGCCATGTATCCTCATTCGCAGACTCTCTTACAGCGTAGATGGTTAACACAAAAGAAATGTTAGCAAGCACGATTAGGTACGGTAGCACAGACCTTGGTTACTGCGTGTAACCGAATATGGAACGGTAGATCTTCAAATTGTTTTCACGCTTTTCTTTATTCGCACTGTTACATTGTGATAAATTGACTATACAATTGAATTCAAAATCAACAAAAAGGGAACAACAAACATACTCTATACTAAACACGGACAAATCAATATGTTGAGCTAATTTTAGAAAAAAAGAACAATGAGCCTACTCTATGGATACTAGACAGTGATCTCAATATTTGAGTGAGTTATTGTAGACTGGAGAGTCGGGTCGATTTCTCTCCAGAAGTTTCGCGTGATTCCATGCATCCAACTTCTTCTTGTTCTCCACGTAATTATCATCGAGGAACTGCAAGAATGGATGGTATTTTCAAATAAAAAGACTGTTAGGACAAAACAAATCTCCCCCTTCAATCAGTATGGAGTGAACGAGAGAATGAAGAGAGTTAACAAATAATTCCCACTAAACCTAGACCTTTCGATCTGTAAGTAATGCAGACAGGAAAGAAAGTGGGGCTAATCTTGCATGATCATACCTTGGGAGGAGTGACGTCATCGATGCCGACCTTCTCGAATCTCTCCCTCAAGAGATCAGCTTGCACATCCTTCGGGTCACGGAACTGATCGAGGTATCTGAAAAGAAGCATTTAAAATTCGGAACATCCAACTAATTTCTAACTCACAGATCGAAAGGCATCGGTTTAAGAGGGAATTCCTTCTGATCTCTCTTCAATCTCTCATTCCATTCGTACTCGAAGAGGGGAGACTGCAGGTTCTGAGCGTGCAGAGCTTCCTGCAATATTAATCAAATATTAACATTTTTTTGAAGTATTTCTCAACAGGTTTTTTTTTGAAGTATTTCTCGGTATTTAAAATTCGGGAAATATTTTCGGGGGTTAAGAAATATTGGTAGTGAGAAATCACGATCCAAATTCCCCATCGGCGTGCGCACAACTCGCAGATTAGTCTGGCAACAGGCCACTAAGAAATCAGAATAGGCCGCTAGTTGCAGAAGACGTGGGGTAGTCGAGGACGCGTCACGCGTTAGTAAGCGACTCACCAACTTTACTTTTTTGCTCAGTTCTTCTTCATTCCAAAGATATATCTACTCGTATAATGCCCATTACAACCGTACCTTGACGGAAAGATCGTAGGCTACATTGGAGAAATTGATAGCTGAGGGAGTGACTCTCTCCTCGTGCATCTTGTAGAATTTAGCCGTTGAAAACACTCGACTGGCGAGATCCGAGCTTTAAAATCAAATATATGAAAGCAACTAATATTTTTTTCCTAAATATCATGACTCACCCGATCTCTGCCACTTCAATCTTCTCTGAGTGTCTCAGGAGCAGGAAAGCGAGACGATGGAAACCCGTGCCCAGGAATGGAAGAGCCTTAATTTCAATTTACTTATTTAGGGAGATCATGTCACCACCTAAAAACTATTGTTCGATAAATCAAGCAGCGTACCTGTATCCATTGTGCCTTTTCCTCTCCATCGCTGACACCTTTTCCATCGGGAATGTTGGCCACCAGCCAGTGAAGAATCTGCAATAGTTAATTTTTATTTCATTAGTGATAATTATTCGTTATCGTTTAGACACCAATGACAAAATAGATTATGATCTCGCTTATGGTAGGAATAGGATATGAAACATGAGCAGACACTCACTTCTCCTGGCTGTTCACTCGCGTTTCCATCGAGATTCACTGCTACGATCGTATTGAATCCATCGGCACCCACGGATTCGATCGACACCTGACCAGTCATTTTGAAAACTTAGATAAATGATAAATAAATGAACCTCGGGACTTTTCTTCGTATCTGCCGCCCAAAGGACATTGCCAGTGTGCACGGCATTATCGCCGAATGAGACCTTCAAGTTGACAATAGTTTACAACATACAAATACTAGAAGACTTATTATGAGAATCGAAAAAAAATGAAAATGAAAAAAAACCTCGAAGTTTTGTGTTCGATCGAAGTAGACGTTATCATTGAAAAGGTGTTCGAAAACTCCGAAGTGGGAGATAACTCTCTGATCCGCTTCACTGACTCGAGACATATCGATGCGAACTAAAGTGGACAATAAAGAATCTTGAAACGTATCGTGAAACAAACGTTTCTTTGTCCTGGACAACTTCTCAAGCTGCGGGTCGGAAGAAATCTTAGGGATGCGTTTCTCATCCTTCTTAGCGAATCCGATGTTGGTAGGCTCGACTCTGTCTGAACCATCCATCAATTGTTATTTGCCAACTCCTTAGTTAGACTAACCTTTCTGCAAATAGTCAGCAAGACTTTCTCCATAGAGAGTAGGATCGATAATGTGCAATTGCGGAATCAGGTCGGGCTTGTCGATTCGCGCTTTGTACCATTTGTCCTGTTCGTAGAATC
>LS563634.1:11329-28511 GCA_900490775.1 Pristionchus maxplancki
AAGTTGAATAGGGGAAAAGCGGCCTCAAACTTGACAGGCTGCGCCTAACCGAAGCTGCAGCTCGACCGAGAATGATCCCTGACACTATTCCGTTCACAGGGAGGCTTGATAGGTCTGGGAGGGTCCAAAACCGTTGAAAAACCGACATCGAAAAATGACTCGCTGACAGATTTAGGCCGAATCTTAGGTGAGAGCCGTGTTATACCAGAGTCAATAAAAATATCGGGCGTCCCCGGCCTCATCTTAGCCCGCCCATCCGATCACTGGCTATATAAACCCCTTCTGCCCTCCATTCACTCACTTCTTCTCTTCATTCAACGATGCTCGTCACTCTCGCCTCCTCCTAAGATTGACGCTGACATGCTCTATTTAATTACTGTTTAATTACATTTTTCGCGGAATTAACACTAACCATACGTCTTTGAGGTCGCACACTTCTCCACTTCTTCAACAATGCTCGTCACTCTCCAGTCTTCCGACGATAAGGAATTCGAGGTGGATATCGGCATACTCAAGCACTCCGGCTTGCTGGGAGAGGTTAGTTATCCGCCTCTACCATCTAAATTAAATATAAATGTATACCAATTTTTAAATATTTTTTATTGTTCCCATTCAAATATAATACTAGCATCGTTCAGTTCGACTCCTTCCCCGGCCCCATGTCAATCCCCAACGTCACCGCTCCCATTCTGGAGCTGGTCGTTGAATGGCTCCAGAAGCACAGAGATGACCCCGTCAGCGAGTATGAGAGCTATGAGGTCGTCATCCCGCAGTGGGACAAAAACTTTTTGAAGGTATGCCTTCAGCAACCCGAACTATAGCCATCATATCGTAGCCCAGGCACACACTTCTGATTTCTGTTAAGGCTGCCCCAACTGTGTAATGATAATTCAGGATCTAGACCACGCGACGCTGTCCGAACTCGCCGTGGCTGCCAACTATCTCCAGATCAAGGAACTGCTGGCAAGGAGGAGCTGGCCGCGATCGAGGCTGAGCACGGCGTTTAAATCTTTAGAAAAATCACAATCTTTATTTTGTCACTGTATATTCGTGCAAATAAAAGCGTTGTTCTTCCAAATGGCTTTGTGGCTGCATTAATGATACCAAGGAAGAGCTGGCCGCCATCGAGGCTGAGAACGGCAACTGACCTATACATTTCAGAAAATAAACCCGTATTATTCCTTGCTTTTGTCGCTGTTTGACTTCTGAATAAGATAAAATTGATGTTTTTCCAAGTACCTTTTCTTCTCGAAATGATGATAACAAGATAGCAGCGATCGAGGCTGAAAACGGTCTTTGAATATATTTTTAAAAACACAGTCTTTTTTGTCGATGTGTGACATTTCGTGCAGATAAAGCTTTTTTCCAATGCATATAACATATCTGAAGTGAAATGACTGCAATACAGACTAAATTCTTTCATAGCTATGGCATACAAGCGAAGATCAATATGCGTAGAATGTGTACGTGCGTAACAACATCAAATAAATATTGTTTTATTCAAGATCCTTAGAACGAAGATGAGTTGAAATTTATTTTATAAGGAAGTTTAGTTGTTTTTTTTGGGGTCAACACCATTGCATTGTGTAAATGACAGTACAAAAACAGATAGATACGGGAACTTGCAAGAGAAATATGTATGGGATAGATCTGATTATAACGGTGATTTTTAAACTAATATTTTAAAATAACTTATTCAGAAAATTCCAAGTGTCTGATGTGGACGGTCAATAAACTGAAACTTTTCACTACGTAGGCTCCGACTTGTAAATCAACACCTACAGATCTATCATCATAGTCAAGTTCTACTTCGACAGAAAGTTTCTTGTCAATAAGAGAAATAATCTGGAATTGTTTTAGCATTAATTCGCGTATATGAAAAATATCGTACTTGCAGTAGTTTTGCAATATCTTTTACTCCAATGGAATGAGTTCCTTTGATTTCCAACTTTGTGCATTTTCTCTTTAATATCCCTTTCAAAAGTGAGAATAAGTTGAACGTGGAGTTGCAGTCATCCGTAAAATACAGAGTAAGCCGTTTCACTAGCTCTGAGACGTGGAATAAAAACTCGACGGTTTCTGAAAGGAAGAAAGTGATATAATATTAAAATAACCGTCGAAATGCGTAAAAATATAGATACCTTTATCAAGAAATCCCACCAAAATATCTGCCATTTTTGTCGGAACTTGCGTGAGAAATTCGGTCCATAATGTACTGGAAGCAAGCCTTTTACAAATAATAAAGCATTTTGTTTTATTTATTAAATAAAAAAACTTACAATTGACAATTTTCTCTTTCATCAACTAAAAATGTAATCAGAGATTTTCCTTCATGTAATTTCGTCAATTTTTCAACAATCATCGGATGAATATTTCCGGCTTGAGAATATCCTATCCACAACGTTTTAATTTTTACTTTGTTGAACAGGGGTTTCAGAAACTCGAGAAACTCTCCCATGTCCTCATTAACCAGCGTAATTTTTATTTTCTGAAATATTTTAATAACATTTTTATAAAATCCAACCGGTAAAAATCCAAAGAAAACATTTTTATAAAATCCAACCGTTAAAAATTCAAAGAGAACTACTAGTGACGAGATGCTATCGATTCCGAGCCAATTCAGAGTTGAAATAAAGCATAATTTCCATAATAAACGCGTTCTCTCATATTCAATCATAAAACGTACTGATATTTCGTCATTTTCCTGTAATGACAATTCATGATGATACAGCTAAACAAGTTTTTTTCCACCCCCTCGGAATAAACCTCCACTGAATCGATTAATGTATCACGCACAGTTGCTGCCATTGATACGTTCTCCTCTGTGGCTTTGCTTATCTGAGAAATTTGAAATATTTGTGAAAATTTGAACGGCAAATGAGCATACCTCTCTAAGCAGTGGAATGGTCTTCAGGTCCAGAAAACCACATATTCTTCCAAACACATTTGGAGGAAGATCGTTCAGCATTGTTTCACTTATCCTAGAACGAACTAATCAGAAAAAAGTGAGATATACATGCATGTATATTGTTAGCGTCTAGTGGGGGACTGAAAAATGTCATATTTGAACTCTGCATGCTTTTGGCGCGAAATGGAGTGCCTCTGAACTTGTTCAGTTTACATGCGCCTTATTATTAATTTCATCTCCTGGCAAGCTTCAACCATTTACGAAAAGTTTGAATCGCGTTGGTCTAGAAATATTATACCTTCTGGGAAGCCAAGAATCCGCTTCCCAACAACTTTACCAAGGAAAACATCGCTGCAATCCTGGCAGAACCCGATTATATTGAATGATTGCATTTTGAATATTGACATCATCTGATTCATCTCATGTTATTGCTATTTCTTTTCTGGTTCTGATAAAAAAATTGATAACACATTCTGGAGTGTATTTGTGAAAGGGATGACTGAGTCGCCCTACGAGTGAGCTATTCAACTAAAAGGGAGCTCGAGATGATTATTGATGAAGATCTAAATGTATGTGTGATCTTTGTGATAAACTTTGCAAGTAAAGACACGAGGCCTCTCGAGTAGCTTATTGATGCACAGACAAATTAATTGGTCACATTCTGTATTCGCGATAAACACTTGAGTAGTAGACCTCGAGTCTTCCTTACAATTAGAGTGCTCCTCGTGTTATCTCTACACCACGCGAGCCAATCTTCAATGACTCCTTTTCATTAACTCATGTCTCGTGTTCCATCACTCTTCTCTTTCGGTTCTTTAACGGTCACCTCACTCTGATTATTTAGATACATCTCTACCCCCGTTTTGTTTCGTGTTTCTCCGCTAACGGTGATCTCACTGTGATTTAAGGCACATCAGGAAGTTCACTTCAAATTAGAGCGTTTCCCGCGTTCCATCTCGCTTTTCGTCTCGGTTCCCTTCTTTAGGTGATCTCACTCTGAGCGTTCAGATACATCAGTAACTTGTGCCACAAGTGTAGATTTTCTTTAGTGTGTCCCTCGTGTTCGATCTTTTCAAATCTTCCGCCTTTCGCTTTGGTTCTCTCCTTTAACAGTGATCTCACTCTGAGCGTTCACATATCAGGAACTTGTGTCCGCCTATAATCACACCTCGTTCTCGCGTTGTAGAAAGCGCAAATTTTTGCTTAGCTGTTTTCATCTAATTTGTGGTTGCTCATCTCTCTTCTTTCAGACGGATCTTACCAAGTTTTTCGCCTGCTAACAGCTAGTCTCTCATCTTCTTCTTTTCATCATAATGGATACAGCTCTAACAATCATCACGGACATCATCATAGTCGTTACCTTCCCTCTCCACTGTCGATATCTCTACGTCATGTTGAGGAAAGATGCCCAATTAGCCTCCCTAGAGTACGCCTTCCGGGCCGCACTCACGAATATTGGTGACTCACAAATTATTATTTCTGGGATGAAGAAAAACGTTTCAGTCGTCGCAAATCTTCTCTTCTCTATCATCTTCATTCTTATACAAGAACCGGCTTCGTATGGGCTCTTCGCTGACTTTTATCGGGTGGGACTTTCTAAACGCTACATATAGGAGCTCACGGATATACCATCCCGTATTGGTGGAGGGTTGAGGTACCAACCATCACATATTAATGATTTTCAGTCCCAATCCTGGTGGCTGGGCAAGATATCCATCATGCAACGGGTTCCCATCACATTGCTGACTGGAATTCTTCATGTCCTAATAGCCATTAATCGACTGACAGCTCTGATGTTCCCGGCGAGGCATGCAAAGGTATGAAATGCATAGCTTTTTTGGTATTTTCTACGTCGAAAAACCTTGAGTGCGAGGTGAAATTGGTTTGCAATCTATAATTATACCACTATTTCAGATCTGGTCAGCACGGCGAGTTAAGAGAATCCTTATTGTGATATGGGCATTGACGATAATGGAATGCATTCCGCTCGTATATCCTATCGAGGTTCACCAGTCTGAATTATTTAAAAGAGCAGTCAGCTCAGGGCGCTTACTACGATTTCGCTTCTCCTATTCGCTCTGTAGGAGTATCACTAGAGGTGAAAGGAACTCTGCCGAATCTTGTATATCAGGTAAGTTGCTTCTTCATTCGTGATGAGAGATATTATTTATTTAGTTTTTATTTGTAGGTTATCGCCATGGGAGTGGGCGGTGTCCTGGAGATATCCGTCATCTTTATCTACGTATTCATCGGGCTCCACATCAGTCGCATGAAGGTTTTTACATTTCCATATAAAAGATATTAAAAACGTTCAGAATTTGTCGAAATTGACCGTGAAAACTACGGTAGCTGCAGTGCTGGTATCGACAGGTGATTTATTTTCGAAATATCATAAAAATATCCCCGTTCAGGCGGTTGCGTAATCCTCATAGTTTACCTTCCGGACATGCTAGCTTCGAGAATAGCGGGCCACTCTCTTTGGAGGTATAGAACCACTTTTGTTTTTTTTTAAAATAAAGTAATCCTTTACTTGTTTCACTCTATTTTGCGGCGCCATGGCATACTTTACTTCACAGTTTAAAAATAATAATTTGATTTTCAGTTATGAAATATTCAACGGTCTGTTCAAATTCGCTTTTGCTTACAATAATGCAGTGGCGCCATGGGTGATGTTAATCTATTATCCGAATGTGAGTTATACTCAAACATTTCGAAAAACAATTTTTATTTTTTAAGTTTTTTTTAGATCCGACACCTTCTCATTGCCAAGAAGAAAGTCGCTACACCCACGGCTAGAAGCGCTGTGTGGTTTTCGTGATGAATAACGCAATAACGATCAAGAATGCGAGTATTGTAGACGGGAACACAATCAAGCACATTCGAATGTAGAAATATATCTTTAAGCTTGAGATGAATGTGCATAGATAAAATTCATTTTGTATACTTCGTAACGATTATATAAACAAATTTGAGCTGATCAAGAACATGTTACGACGATGTTTAGAAGAAGAGGAACCGCCTCTTGCGATTCACCTTTTTGTAGATGATGTATCCGATGAAACCAAATATTACCAGAAAGAGGCCGATGCATAGCACACTGAATATAGTCTCGTTGTCACACAGAACAGATTATCTGTACCTAAAATTCTATCAGAAGGAGACCGAGAAGAAGGAGGAGTTTTAATTCGAGCGAAATTACTCACTAGGAAAAGCTAGACATTTGCTTGATGCATTTTTTACCCGAGCTGTCAGTGAATGAATCCATGAATAACGAACTTCGTTCGGAGCAGTCTATCCTGAATGTTCTATTCCAACACAGTCCAGGACACTAAGACTTACTCTCCTTTCTTGTCTCCTCCTCCTCCTCCGAATAAGTTGCCTACAGCTGAAATCGCTCCCGTAACGAGAGAGCCGACGACGCCAAAATCGAACGAATCGACATTTTGAGCGAGGAGAAGGAAACCGAGAAGACAGAGGAGGAACATCGCTAGTGATTCCATCGCCTCTCTCCGGCCTTTTGTATGTCATTTTTGCTTGAAGAACACTGTGATATTTGCGTTTAATAAATCTAGGAGCAATCTATTGTTTGCGATGTTTCAGAACGTCCATTCCAAATGAATGCCAGATATCTGTCTTTTCTCAATCTTTGCAGTATGAATCTTCAATGTTTTGGTGTTTGAAAAAGGAAACCATGAACTCCAAAAGTCAGGCACATGATGTCGAGTCAATGGATCGAATGCACTAAAAAAATAGAGACCCATTAAAATATGTCAAACCCGTCTCGTGGCGAATAATTTCTTTGACACAACTCGAACAAAGTGCGGTAATTTTCAAATAGCCTCTCGGGTTCTTTTTGCATGCATTTTCGCACCTAACTGCTCTCTATTTCATTATGTTACATCCATTTTCAAGTTTATTAACTGCTCAGACGTCTTTTCAGCTGTTTCCAGTCTCACATTGACACAAAACCTTTGCATTTTTACAAAATACGCACTCGTTTTTCCTCGTTATTTTTCGCACCAGTCGCGATTTTACTGTTCCTTTGCAATTAAAACGCTTATTTGCTTATTTATACTTCTACAGCTAACTCTGAAATGAGTGCTGCTACAATCATTACGGAAATTGATGCAATACAAGCAGAATTCGAGGGGGAAGCTGAACGACTTTTACTGGAAGAGCCGGTTGGTTAATTCGCACCTTTTCATTTGTCAAATAATTTATTTAATGTTTTTAATCGAACTGGTAAACGAGGTAAAGTAGGTCCGAAGAAAAGATTAGGCCCTCCGGACTGAATTGGCCTTTAATTGTTCACTGGCATATCAGTGGCGCACCACTGTACGCAAGTGCCTAGAATAACGGTGTCACCTTTACCTTTTGATCGATCTGGTTAACAGTTACTAAAAGCTTTGCAGTTGAACGTAGACATTGCCGCACTTGAATACCTACTAAAGAATGCGGGAAATCAAAAGGAGCGATTGGGAAAGCAGGAGCAGTTGATTGAATCGTTGAAGGAGCGCATTGCTGAAGTAATTGGATGTGGAGATTCAAGGGAAAGAGAGGTATGGTTCGTTTCAAAACAAATTTTCATGGCCATTGCTTCCAGATGTTCAAGAAAATGGACAAACTTGAGAAGCAGTTCAGGAGACTTCAACAGGGAGCTAACACGAAGGAAAGGATACTCGAAGAGGCTCTCGAGAAGGCAAAACGGTATCGCATTGAATGGTTCACTAAGAGATATTTGTATTCAGATTCATGGACGAACTGATGGAAAAGCTGGACAAGGAATGTGATAAACTCAGCAAATTGATGGGACACAAAGACTTTATCTCTGCACTGCCACTGGACTGCTTGCTTTCCGCGTTTGCGTTGGTGGGAAGGTGTGACTTCTTATTATACATTGAGAGAGAAAGTTGATATACTAATATGCAGGGACACTTTACAAGAGCTCGAATGCGTTAGCCAAAAAATGCATGAGGTTGTGAACCATTCTAAATTGTTGAAGATAAAATGGACCGGAAATCTTTTTGTTTATGAAGTAAGTCTTTTCTTAACGGATATTACTTTAGCAGTGAGGTTGCATTGAAGTTGACAATATTTCAATTATAGGACCAAGCCAGCCACAATTTTAGTTTCCACTATGGAGAATATGGCAAGCACATTTCATGTTGTGTACCGCTCTATGGAAATGATAAAAGCGGAAAAAGAAGTCGATCTGGAGCACCTCCCTACATTAGGAACTGGGTGGGTTGGAAAAAGAACACCTGAAAATGCGTAGCATAACATTAAATATTTCAGGAAATTCCTCCATCATATGTAATAAAAGGAAATCAAATGGCTGTTCCCATCCAAATATTCGAAAACCTAGACGAACTACTCGCAAGTCACAGCTGTAGGAGAATCGTATTCAAATGGGTGAGATATATTTTGATCTATTCACTTTATTTGACAAAATTCAGATTAAATTGGACAACCAATTCATCGAAAGATGCCTTGTTTCACTGAGCGAAAATGAGACCGAGCAGCTTGATTTTGTGGAAGTAATGATTGACAAACAATTTGATCTGCAAAAGTAAGTGTGGCTTTGATTCAATACTAATGTATTCAAGAATCCGAATCATTGTAGATTCTCTGAATTGCTTATGTCGGCTAATAAAATCATTATTTTAATGGAGCGTCAAGTTAAGCCTTTGCAAATTGTTGACATTATTCAACTGTTCGATGAGAACTTCCTAACATCGTTTGCCGCAAAATCAACCAAAGACCATCCTAGCATCAAAATTGATCTGCGCGGCTCTTTCAAACAATATGTAAGCATCTTGAGAATGCGAAAGAAAAATATTATAATATTTAAGCTCGAACAAGCCCACCATTGGACGCCATCAGAAGAATTCACTCCTACTCTTTTCCGGTTCAAAGAGCTCAGACTGCGAACTATTACCCAAGACCCAGAGACTGTTATCACTCTTGCACTGGTACGTGAAAATTTACAGGCATGCGGATATAAAAATGTTATATTTTAAATTTAAAAAAAATAAATATTCAGACGAGAATGGATTCGAATGATGAGAACGAAGCAATTTGGGAATTCACTATGGTCGAGGGCTTTGATGGGTCGCTTCTCGATAAAATCGATTTGACTAAGGTGAAATTCGATAGCATTATTTCGTGTTTTTCCGCTTAAAGAAGGAATATTTTCGAAACTATTCTGACAACGCAGTGTTGTTACTATTAATAACCCGAACACAATTCGTGAAGAAAAAAAAACAAAATTCTCATGTTGATATCTCATTTCTGAACTGAGTTATGGCGAGTCGGCTGCGTGCTTAGGTTCTAGGTTCTATCGCATTATTTCGTGTTTTTGCTGTCTACAAATTTATTTTAAGTATGAATTGGACTCGTCCTTTGTGAACGGAGAATGGGAAGATGACGATGAGCATTGGTTCAGCTTCAGCAAGCTCTCAAACAAATTCACTTGCAATGTTAGCGCCAAGCAAAGTTCCTTACATGACTGGAGAGTTTGCGTCAGATTTGAAGAATTTGAACTGGTTTGATCTGGCAATGCTTTTCCTCAGTTTATTTGTGTTTTTGTGACCGATGCTGCGATGTTCTTGATGTTTTTATGGTTATCATTGTTGTATAACTCTGTTAAAGAACTCACAAATTCGTGCTTTCTTGAATAAAAGGTTAAAAAGTTGTTTAAAAACAAGCACTGCAAACTCCAGATTTATCTGAAACGGGCGGTTTCTTGATGATAAAAAGTGTTTCAACATTCATGTAACATATATGATATGCGAGCAGTTGTGGTTCACTATTCATCATAGGTTACTAAAAGCGCTTATCAGTAGGGTTCCATTACTTCAGTTTATAACCCGGGTAGTTGATGATATTGCCACGGTTTTCAACAATCTTCTAATCGAATATTGAATTCTTCAGCTTTTTCTACACTAGCAGAGCTTTGTTATGGTCATCTGATTGTTTGCTGTTGCAACCCTACTTTTCCCACGGGTTTCTCTATAAAATGGGGGAGGATTGGGAAGAGAAGTCAATCAGCAATGCTGTTCCCCATCCTTCTCTCGCTCCTCCTCATCTCCACCGAAGCCACTCCTCCGGATGACATCATCGAGATACCCCCCTTTGGCAAGAAAATCATGACCGTTCGTTTTAGTCTGGTCAAAAATTTGGACAAATTTGCTTTCCAGTTCATTAGTATCGAGCAGCCGAGCACAGAAACGGACGATGCAAGAGTCGGGTGGGCGACTCCCTTCATACCGCGCTCTCTCTAAATTTTTCATCCCCCCGCCCAACTAGGGATTCGCAAGAAGTCGCCTCTTCATTTCGCGTGCTCTCTCACCGGTCAGAGGTGCGAGAGTTCGTGCAGAATGAAGAGAGTAATTTCTTGCCGAGCCGTCCCTGCTACCCACAGACATCCACGAAGGCAATGGGACGCACTGATGCATGAACCTCGACAACCGTTGTTTTCCGACAAACGTGATTTCACGAACGGTTTGCCTCTCCCTACGCATCGTGACGTCACGGACAAACCCTTTGTCGAGGTTCATGCACACGGTCTAGTGATGGCAATTCGGCAAGCGCCTCTCTCTTTCCGAAAGATCTCTCGCCGATCAGAGAAACGAGAGAGCACTCGAAATGAGGAGAGACGATCAGTTCTCAATGAGCGTTCGCCAGGTGCTTCATTCTCTACTGCCATATTGACGATGCTACCTCATGCGTGCACTCGAGAAAGGACGGCGGATGCGACTGCCGAGCCAAGTGCGTGCAGTTCTCGAAGAAATATACGCCCGAAAATGTGGGTTTCTCTATGTTTTTTTCCACTTTTTTGGCCCTGATGCATATTTCCCAACTGCAAGGGCGCTTAGGTTTCATTTTGCCAATAAAATTGTCTGTAATCACGAGTTTAAGCTCCGTCCTAAGACAGGAACAAATGCGGTGTGGAAGGATATCAAGGAGTGTGCGAATGAGTTCGTTCATCGATCTTTGATAGCATTAATCGAATCAAATTTTCAAGCTGTGTTCTTCTCTTATCCAAACGAGAAGAATCTGAGAAAATTTGCTCCTCGCTCTGCACTTTCCACTTCTCTTACGCCAACAGAGAGGAATACCAGAAGAATGTCATGGACATGTTCGCGAATTGGTTCATAGAATCACCACTTCGCTTGATTTGATCGATAAAGCTTGCACATTCTTTATTGTTAACCTACAATAATGCAACAAAGAGAATAAAGCCTATATGAGAAACTATTTCTGTGTGGATCCAGATGTTGTTCGATTTCAGCCATGGTTGAAATTATAGATTTCTTATTTTTATTGCATGTAAAGTATGAGAGAGTGAACAATTGATTATGAGAGTTGAAACATTTTAAGCATTTGATGGATGTCATTTCAATACAGATTTATTTTAATAAAAATCAAAGCTAACATTTTATAAAAAATACTATTCATTGCTATTGTTTTTTTGTGTCTCTTGCAGATTCAAGGTTCTGTCATAGTCACATGATGCAGCCTTCATTTTCCCACGGGTTTCTCTATAAAAGGTGGAGGAATAGGCAGATAATTCATAGGGAAATGCTCTTCCTCATCCTCTTCTCGATCCTCTTCCTCTCCACTGAAGTTGCCGGGGAGATCACGGATATGCCGCCGTTTGGGCACAAAATTGCGGCCGTTAGTGAATTGATCATATGCTTTTTTTAGGTTTTATTCTTTATTCTTGGTTCATCATTACTTTCATCGAACGGAGGTCGATGTGGTCGAATCGGCAACGAAAAGTTTGATAATGTGCTTGTTCAGTTCATGTTCGAAGAAGATCCTGGCGCGGATGTTGATTACGCGAGAGTCGGGTTGGTTCCAGTTATTAGGGATGACTTGAAGGGGTGGCACAGCCCGCCCTTGCGTGGAAAAGCCTAACTACCTTTACCTTTACCTATACTTACCAAGAAATGACTTACTTCATCCGGTATGCTTTCTCGGCTCTGTGGGGAAGGGACATGAAGGGATGCTTTCTAGAGAAGCCATCCCTACCTATTAGCAGCAAATTTCCCACAGCATCGAGTTATTTCACGGCACCAAATGCATCGAACAGTTGAGGTGCTACATTCTGTTCTGTCACATCGAAGACGATGCCTCGTGCGTGTATAATTTGATGCACAATGGATGCGAGTGCAGAAGCCAGTGCAAGCTCTTCTCGAAGATCTACACTCGCGAGAACGTGAGTTTTCTTTCTCTTTTGCATGCTCACCAATGATTGTAAATGAGAAGTTTAATACGTTTCAGCTCCGTCCGAAAACTGAAACAAATAAGGTGTGGAAGGAAATCCAGGAATGCAAGAACGAGTAAGTTCATACCAATTTGTTTTTTCTAATTAAAGAAGTACTATTCCCAATATTTTCGACTAGAAAGTGATGATGTAGTTCGATTGGATTCTAAAAGAAAATAAGAATCCCAAAATTTGAAAGTTCTAGCTTAATTTTAAAGCGAGTTATAAACAATGAAAGATTTGCTTACTTACAGTATCCCGACGTTTGCGCATAGGGCAATCGTGGTGGGACCAATTAAATTGCTGTTTTTTAGGAAAGAAAGAGAGTGAGAGCAAGCTGCGGGTAAAGACTCATATTTACGGAAAGAGGAACGTTGTATGTGCGCTGACTATCATCCTTTCCTCAAAAAACGGCAATTTTATTGGGTCCCTTCACGATTACCCTGTGCGCAAACGTCGGGATACTGTAAGTAAGCAAATCTTTGATTGTTTATAACTCGCTTTAAAATTAAGCTAGAACTTTCAAATTTTGGGATTATTATTTTCTTTTAGAATCCAATCGAACTACGTCATCAGTTTCTGGTCGAAAATATTGGGAATAGTACTTTCATTAAATGATTCGGTGTTCAGATGCAGCCTCCTCTTATCCAAACGTGACAATTCGGATAACATTTGCTCCTCACTGTGTGCCTTTCATTTCGCTTATCCTAATCGCGAGGAATACCAGAAGAATGTCATGGACATCTTCCAGAAATGGCTTATATACTCTCCGGTTCGCTTGATTTGAGCGATAAAGTGCCTCGTAATTAGTCCATTCGCACGAGTGATAGCACAAAACACCTTCCGGTGCCCTGCTTGGAAGAGAAATCATCTTGAAACATTCTAATCAATTTCCGCTTCTAGTTCGGCAGAAATGTCGTTTCTCTTTCCCATCTTGAACGACTCATCGGTATCATTTGATAAATATGTCATTTGATAGATAATATAAAAAAAATTCCTTTGTAGTCATAATGGAATATAAAAGCGTGAAATGCCATTGCTGTTCGCTACAGTAATGCCAAATATGAGAATGAGAACTACATAAGATAGTAGAGTAAGTTTTTAAATTATGTTCGCATCACTCATAAAATGCCATTCCTTCCTGATTCATTCCACAGCATACGAGAAAGATGGGTGAATTCCAAGTTTCATTGATTGGCATTCAAAACCGAAGAGAGCACCCGAAATGCGCCGCAAACTTCTCCCGTTATGGAACTTCTTTCTCCTGTCCGCCTCATCGCGTATGTCAATATTTGATCTGCAGAACATTTTTCCGATTCATTTTATTTGCTAAATTGCGGATCGTTGTAACGATTTCCATGGGCAATAGAAGGGTCTTTGAACAAAATCTGTTCACTCGAACGCATACGCTCTATTAGATGATAAACCTGATTAATTGATTTAGGAAAAAACGCCAAAAAAATTAAATATTGAATTAAGTCTGTCCTGCCCCTGGCTATTCACCACTTGATAATGGCTGGTGCTTCCTCGTCTTCTCATCTTCGAAGGGATTCAACTATGAGGTTAGAGAGCAATGAAGGGGGATGACTTGGAACGCGGAGAACATTACATGCATTAAACTGCTCTCTACACACTCTCTACACAATTGTATTGTTTTCGAGCGGGGCGGTAAACAGTTAGAAACACAAAACTAATCCTTCAAATGATTATTTTCTAGTGAGAGCGGTAGGGGTCGGAACGCTTTGAAAAATTTTCATTCTCCGTATTTAAATTTATGCAGGAAGCGACCTCATATTGCTCGTTGCGAGACAACGGGACTCTTCCGATCTTGACGCATCGTAAAGTATGTTCAATACATTCATTTCTTTCCTTACAATTAAAGGGGGAGAGGCACGAAGCGAGCTAGAGTCACCATAGCCAGAGGGTATATTGGGTGCGCTCTCTCCATTTCGCACACTCACTCGCACCGCAGGGTCACTTGGCTCGCAGCCAATTGATAATATCTCCGTTTGAACTCAAAGTGATGGTCTGGGAGTTTTGACAGTGTAACTAGCAGCCTACGGTTGCTACGTTGTTCGCCGGGTTGCGTGCAACGGTTAAAATGCACTCGCTTGCGGATGCGCATTGGCATCTTCCCTTGTAAAAGGCTCGTGAGGCCTCGAGCGATCCGAAAAAGCGATCCGATTGCGATTCCGCCACTTCGTGGCTACATCGCAACTTTTCCGGATCGCTCTCGGCCTCACGAGCCTTTCACAAGCGCATCGCAGGCTTCGCGTGTTTTGGCGTGCTCTCCACATGTGCTCCCGACTCCCCTTTGCTTTTTACTCACATGAAAAGTAGGCTCGTGAGTCCTCGAGCGATTTTTTTCCACAAGCGCATGGAAGGTTAGGCTGTCAAACGCTGCGGATGCGCATTGGCATCTTCCCTTGTAAAAGGCTCGTGGGAACTCGAGCGATTTTTTTGTTAGCGCTTTAAGGTTAGGCTGTCAAACGCTGCGGATGCGCATTGGCATCTTCCCTTGTAAAAGGCTCGTGAGGCCTCGAGCCTTTCACAAGCGCATCGCAGGCTTCGCGTGTTTTGGAGTGCTCCCCCATGCAAAAATATTAAAGAAATGAGCGAGCAAACGCTGAAAACGGCGAAAAAAGCATTTCGTCATATTGCGTAGTGATGATGAAATATGTGTAAAAATTGAAAGTTTTTATCACGTGGGGTTGTTTGGCGTATTGCACGTGCGATTTGGTTGAGATAGCGCTGAAAACGACGCGAAAACGGATTATTGCATAGGGATGACGCAAGATGACGTAATGATGACGAAATATGTATTGATTTTTTAAGTGTAACTTTTCATGACAAGTCGATTGGTACCGGTCCTGGACCTGTGCGACGACGTTAAAGTGGTTTTTCAGGCATTTTTTGGAGCGTGACAGACAAACAAACAAACAAACAAGCAGACAGACAGACGGACAGACAGACGTTAGGACATGTAACTTCTCTTGCAATCGGGTAATGACGACCCATCATCTCACGTCGAGAGCTCAGTTAGCCAGATATTCGTGCCTATCCCTCTCTAATCACATTTATTGATTTCCCAATTCGGTGTGCAATTATACCGCTGTCAGGTCCATGAAAAAGTCAAGCTTCTCGGAATCGAATCATGGATTGATCTTATGTGTGACCCAGGTGACTTTAAATCATTCGTTTACTTTGTGTATTACAGCTATTGGGTGTGTCGATCATATATTATAGACATGTTCGCTATCTCGCGGGGTCGCTATCTGGAAGCCTTTTTTAATCGTTCTTAATGCGAACTGTTTACTCGGCTCTCTCGAAAAATCATTATTTCACGGAGCGTTATATTCTCATTCTTTCAATATAATTGTCGATTAAAGACCACAGTTGCGAGATAGACGAAATTTTCCATAGATTAAATTTGTGATAGCTTGCGGTTTTTTGTTGACAGGTAATTGCAGCGAATAAACGTGAAAAATAAAATATTAAACTCTCCTTAAGTATCCTCATCGTGGAAATGGCGAAATCATTTTCAAATGAATTTTGAAGCATTTGGAGTAACGCCACGTGAGAATGTACGAAGACCACAAAATCCATTCTATTTGTTTCAGAAACATGTGTAGACACCGATGCGAAGTATGCCATTGATACTAATGGGCTTTGGAAACTGTTTCAGTCGACTTCACGATTTTCTCACACAATATGTTTCACGAAGTAAAAATGCCAATGATTTCAAATTGTCATTTCTTTCAGGTCAAATACAACAACAAACGTGGATGAACGAGGAAGGTACTGAGAATTTTTTTATTGATCAAATCTGTTTCAAGTTTAAAGAAGGAGTCCCACGAAAAATTGGTCATAGAAACTGGAAGCATAGTGTGATAGAGATCGGTAACCCGATCAGAGATCACTTTATCCGAAGTTCCACAGATGCCAATGACGGCCGCTACGATTTTTGAAAGATTTGCAAAGAGCGCAGGCTAATTTTGCGTTACGGTATCCGTTGGCCGATATTGATTGATTGCGATTGGTAATCGAAAAAGAAGCATGGCAATAGAATGAAAAGACTGGAGGGGACTCGAACCCACGGCGCGATGACACCAAGGGAACAGCACATACCACTAGGCCACAAGGGCAGATGGGGGAGAGCGTGAGCAGGATCTCTAGATAGTGAAAACTCAAGCCTCACGAAAACCGGGTTTCTCCGGTGTGTTACTGCAGCATACACACCACTAATAATCTCTTATCACAGTGTATCAGGAAGTGAAATGATCAAGAACTATAGAATTGCTTTGGAGAATGCGATGAAATCAATAAAACTCGAGCAATCAATCAAAATCATACCACGAGCCATACATTATTCATGATACTTGTCATGTGATATCATTAAAGAATTTATATATTTAACAAACTTTATTATATTCAATAAATGTACAACAGGAACGGGTTGTCGTCGCTCCTTCTCGCACTGTCTCTGCCGATTCTTCACTTATTGAAGTCCCGGCACGCTATCGTCGCCCGTCTGGCTACCGCACTCCGCGCCCGAGGCGATGCTGGCACTCGTTTAGGTGCGTCTGCTACAACGGGCCACGATTGATAAGAGTCGGGATAATGACACACTCGCCTCACAATGTTCTTTACTCGAAATGGGCGAGATGAGATGGCGTGCGAGGGCAGATGTACCTCCACATGAGGGACGAGAGGGGACCAGGCTGCAAACATTATCGTTTGTTGATTAAACCCGTACCCAAAAATTGAAATAGTGACAAGTGATAGTTCCAAACATCCCCTAAATAATGTCGGTATCGAGCGTGAAGCATCCTAGGTTTAGGGGAAAACGTTTTACACTAGCTAGTCTTTTAAATACGAAAAGATTGACGCTGATACTGACTCTAGACTCGAGCGCTCAGGGACTATGAATCACGTCATGAACACGGCAATATTATTAACAACATTGAGTGAGCGATACAGCACTCACAGCTGCCTTACTAACG
>LS563634.1:28611-47290 GCA_900490775.1 Pristionchus maxplancki
TCCTCGCTACGGAGGTTGTACGTCGTGTTGCCTAATAAGCACTAATAAGTTAAACATAAATTAAAGTGAGTTGATACCAATAATTAGTCCAACACGGACAGAATATATAACTAAATAAATAAATAAAGAAACCAAACGAACCTCACGTAGCCAGTTAGACGACGAAATTGGCGAACTGCTTGACGTTGATCATGCATCTCAATAAAAAAATCATAATTAAACAAGAGAATAAATTATTTGAACGTGAAGGGAGCGTCAGTCAAAGAAAATCAACTTGAAACGTCTAGATTACAACAATTAATTAATTAAAAACATGCTCACCTCGGCTTCTGTCGCCCGGGACTTCCGTGCAGCCAGCGACCTAGATAATATATTTAATAATTAATTAATTAATAGAGATGAAAATAGACGGAAGATCACTCAGGAATAACATCGAGCGACGCATAGAACACTTCGATGGCGTTTGATTGAGTGGATTATTTTGACCCGTGCTGATTGCATACAAGGACAGTCTAGTATTCAGAGTTTCACATGCCCTAGAAATTAACCAAACAACGACTAAGGCCACTTGAATAATGCTGAAATGACTCGGTAACTCACCTAATCGATCGACGCATCAACCTACTCAAACGACGCCCTCGAGATCAACGTATACGTCATGCCGGGCTGAAACAGACAGATCGTAATTAAACTACGTTGAGCAAGCGCAAAAATCAGTCACAAAAAATAAAGCCACGCAAGTACAAGTAGTAAAAATCGAACACGAGACGAAAACGGGGAGAAATAACGGAAGGGAACGGAAAATGCAAGAGTTTGGAAGCACGATTAATATTTCACCACTATTTTTAAGCGTGATTAAGGCGATGGTAGCAAGCTGCGGCTAATTAGGTTATTGAAAAGCATGGAAACACGAGAAAACTTACGATAAAGTTAAAATAGTGGCAAAGATTTTTACTTCGTGGATTTTCAACCGATTTTGAGGCTCAGTCGCGATCAAAACATGTTCAACGGGTTCAGCAGCTAGCTCTAGTGATTGGAAACATAAAAATTAAAAATAAAATTCAAGAAACAAGGTGTAAAGATCAATAAAACCGAAAGTCGCTGTCAAACGAAAAGGTTGAGCGAAATACTTACAGTAATCCAACCTTTAAGCGCAATCCCTGCGCGGTGGGACATTTCCATTTCGACTCTGGGGAGGCCTTCTTTAACATTCGACTTCCTTTCAGTTCTTATGTTAAGTGGATAATATTTCTATTTCTATTAATCATAGTCTTCATAATCGTTGTTCTACTGTTACTTTGCAACTGCCGAGCTAAAATCGTGGAATGCTTCAAGGAGGTGCATATCTACAGTACTATCATCTCAAATAGATTAATTTAGGATACGGAGATCGGCGACTGGATGCATTGCGTAATGAATCCTCCAAGCAGAGAAACGAGGTGATTTTTTCACAACTGTCCAGAAGTTCCGTTCTATCTAATCTTGCACATTGTCCAAAGAAAAAAAGGTCGGGGCAGCGAATGTCCTCTATTTACTCTGCGCCACCGAAATCCTGTAATGCACCATCCTTGCCAACGCCAATCTCGATGGTTTTCAGTGTGCTTTCGGTCAGGATAAAATCGACCAATGGGCAGTACATGCGTGCATCACCCTCCACATGGGACGATGTCGTCTCAAGTGTGGAGCTATCCGACCAACCCTGTGAATTCAGCCTGTGGATGTTGGAAAATCACGGTGGCTCGGTGAGTTAGAATCATGGTGGCGAGCAATGGGTTACCTCTCAGGTATCCATGCGCACATGTCGCGCGCCCGGCAAGCTGCTGCGGCTGCATTGCTCGAATAAATTGGTACTTATCGCCGGATCCGTGTCGGAGTGGGACCGTTGGACGCCGACCCGCAATCCAGATGCAACGTACTCGTTCCAAGGCGATCGAGAACAAGTTCTCATGATGGACAGCAACGTTTCGGTAACAGAAAGACACGACTGCCGCACATTTCTCACTCTGGAGCCATGCCCAGCAGCCGAACGGCCCTCGCGATGCTGCTCCTTCCTTGAGAAATGCAGGCGAATCTTGAGAATGAGAAAGAATTGAGCTGTCCACACATTCTTCACCCGTGACATCCAACCATACTGTCGCATTTCACTTCGTCGTCCTTCGATGTTCAAATTGTCTCATAAGATAAATTGTCTGTGCCAACAGTTTCGGAAGGAACGCCTGCCGATCGTGGCGCTCGTTTGCTCAATTCGCATGTCCTCGCGATTCAGTGCGAGAGACAATGGAAAGTGCAGAAAGCCTTGAACCCCTTGAGAAAGGGGGAGAGAGGGTACTATTGATTGCCTCTATCTTGCGTTCATCTGCCAGTGAGAAGTATCTTTGTACCTATGATATGCTCCATGATCTCTAGTTATTGCCCCTCTTCTCTTATCGCCCACTGTTCACTGGAACAAGAAAAAGAACGAAAGTCACCCGTATTTTAGCACCAGAGAAAGAGAGCTCCTCTAGAGATAAGTGAGAAGAAGAGAGGGGAGAGAGAGGAGGAGAAAAGCGCGCGCTTCGCGCGTTTTTTTCGTCCCTTGACACCACAATGCGTGTATTTTGCCCTTGTTTGCTCGCTTTTCACCTTTTGCGGTTAAATCGGCTTCTAAACCAATATTACTGTTGTTATCCGGCCATGAAACGCATTGCGTGGTCATTCGGGCGGGAATTCCTTGTCAAACGCCTTTGAGGCGTCATTTACCGCCCACTTGCGCCAAATGTACCCAGTGGTAATCGTTATTTACAATCGGGCAGGCGCTCCCTCTCCTTTCATGCCTATGGCCAGTTCATCGCAGTGGCAGACGCGTGTTGGAATTTATCATGCTTGTAGGCTCTTTGACGAATATTCCTCAATTCCCCCTCACAATTACTTATGTTTAGCTCCACTCGCCCGTGATTTTTTCCCGTTCTCTCGCCGATGATTTTTCCCATTCTTTTATACTCTTCCAGTACAACAATAACAATAATGAATACAGGCATGGCCAACATGGCTGAACTGTTCGAGTATGAACCTGGTGGGCGGCAGATCCGGTCGCGCAACTTGGACTCGCTCGATCACAACAAGACCTCGCTACGGATCAAGGTGAGTTCCAGTTTTATTCCAAGCCATACCCTTTATCTAAAAGTGTCACATATTTTTTAAAAAATGACAAAAAAATTGCAGTGCACTGTTCCCACTTCCAATCAGCATGCTGCAATCGCTGTGCGCGGAGCGTTTAAGGTTTGCTGTTTTCCGATTTTGGGAAGATACGTAAACCATAACTCCAGACTGAACTAGCCCAAAATGACACTGGCCTAGCAGTGTCCTCCGCCCAGTCTCGAAGTCGGGTTTTAACTTTACCTTCACCTTTACATAAACCTTTAATTCAGGACGCGCTCTCGCAATTTCTCGTCGCTCATTGTTACTCGGTGTCCGAGCCCATGCCCGTTAAGGATGCGTTCGAATTCGCTGTTGAGGTTTGTTTTTGTTTTTGTTTTGTATTTGTTTATGATTAATAATAAACTAAATTTAGGTGAGACCTCTGCGTGAGAGCACAGCGCTCTTCTCGCTCATACAGTCATTTTTCATGAATGTTAGACAGAGGTGAGATTATCAGGCAATTCACAAGAGAGTTTTGGCTAGTTGCATTCGTGATAAAGCCCCAAAAATCATGAGATTGTATCTGTTACTCCTTCTTGAAAAGTTTTATTTTTACCGCTGGCCCAGCAGTGGCTCCCCGAAGGGCGCAAATACCTAGATTAACGGGGTCACCTGTACACCTTCTTTAAGCTTCCGCTCCTCTGCCGAGTATCGTCGCGACTGGATGCCGGTGATATTCATCTCGTCGCCGCTCTTCTTCTCCGATTCACCCATGTATGTTAATGGTTCTCAATTATCATATTTGTCACTAGATGATGCATTTGGAAGATGAGGTGCAAGAAAACGAGTAGAAAAGAGTAAAAGTAGGACTATTACAGATCGCACGGCGAATAATCATCACAAATTTACCAATTGTAGGTCAGAAATCATATAAATAGAACCATTGCAGTCCCGACCACGCCGATATCTCCATCCAATCCACCTACTTCGGCAACATTCTCAACTCGGGAGCGCTGGGCGTGCATTGGACGGTGAGACTCTCTCCATTCCACACGCTCTCTCGCTTCTCTGAGAGGCAAAATGACATTTCGAAATTTTTGTGCTCAACATTTTATTGCACGGTTGAGAGAGATTGGATGAGCGAGGAGGCTACATACGCGTAGTGAATCACTGTGACATTTGGGGGTGAATGGGGGATCGTATGAGTGTGGTTGAATCACTTTTATGAATCACGTTTCACCCTGCAGAATCTTGCTGCAGGTCATTGAGTCTAATACGTTGTGAACATGAATACAAATATTATCGCAGCTCGAATTCTACAAAATCAACACATTCGACAGATCGAATCGGGTATTGGACAAGATCAAGGTCAATTTCGAACATGGTGAGCTGAATAATTGCATGAGAGCTCAAACTATCTTTTTTTATCGACAAATGATAATTATGGGAAGGTCCTCAATGGAATAGGTTGTAAAAGTCATGCGTCGACTCTCAGAAGCTACGCTTTCGTGTGTACGGTCTTAATGACTTTATTTCAGATCGAGGCATCGTATCAATCAAATTTGATACTAGGGAGAAAGTGCGACACTCGAGCGTCATGCAGACGTCGGAGTTCACGATCAGGGTGATGACTTCACCTCTATTAACCCCCTCGACCCGTATCCGTACCAATCGACTGAGTCGGTGTGCCCCCGAGACACGTTGATTGCGGTTGCACCTCCACCTTAACCATTTCGACCGCAGTTATTGTTCATGAGACTTAGCACTGCAAACAGTTGGTGTTGAATGCTGGTAAAGTCAAACATCTCCCAAATCATCAGGATAGAACAAGACAAATCCTACTATTCAGTTCTTGCTCGGTTCGATTCGTCGAATCATCGTGGATCCTCTATCGATTGACAGGAAAACAAAAGAAGAGCAGTGCAAGCACAAGTTCAGATTCCATTTCGAGGTCAGTGACAGTTGCTAATCATTGAAAGAAGGAAGATTGCAGCTCAACAGCCCGCCCGAGATACTCTCCTTCGCTTTGGTGAGTAGATAATGTTAAGATGAGTGTGAATACAGGATGAGAAAATCATTTATCCTTAGCTTAATACGACGTGGATGAAACGATAAAGTGATTTAGAGAGGCGACGAGAAGCAGAAGAGATACGGCGATGGCAATCGAATTGAGCGTCTGGGCCGAGGATGGGGACCTGTGGCAGCGCTGGACAGCACGCCGCCCCATTGGAGATGCGTGGCGGACAGTAGCGTGGTCTCACTGGAGTTTAACGAGGCGATGAAGGTAATAAAAGTAGTGGTTATAAAAGTACTTGCAGCGGTCCACCGATGAGTAGGGTAGGTTCTTACGAGTGTCACTTTTTTCGAATGGAATGACTATGACTAACAACGAATGGTGTATGATCTCTTTCTAACGGTCAGTGCATTTCTCAATCAACTCCAGATCATTTTCCAGAAGGAGATTCTCTTCGAGATTCTGTCACGTCTGCGCGTGAGATCCGCCGTTCCAGTCGAATTCGCCAGCATGGACCTCATCAATCTCCACATTGGTTAGTTTTTTTTCTCAATTGTGAACCTGTCTAATTCAATCCGGAAAGCATGGGCCAGTACTAGGAAGTGGCTCATCGCAGGACGCAAGTGTCTAGAACAACGGTGTCTCCTTTACCATTACTTAGATATTCTAATTTTAGCTAAAGTGAAGCAAGGCAATCCTTACGTCAAGAACCCAGTACTTCCCTTCCATCATGACGAGATGCTGAACCCGGCGTATCTGCAGCGAATCGAATGGGTGAGCACTTTTATTTCATCTGAATTTTCGGCACCATGATAAGTCTTTCCGGGGTCTTGTTGAACATAAAATGTTGTCAGGCCGCCCCCAATCCGCCTGGCGCCAAAGCTGGAAGAAATAACGTATGTGCAGAGCAATTCGCGCTGCGTTACATGCTCGAGGCGTTTCTGAGTAGAGGTAAGTGCAAATTTAACCTTCTTGAACGCTTGTAACAACCTGTCGACAGATAATGGTGGGATTATTGTATACTGAAATAAACATTGAGGTGCCAAAGTGAAGGATCAGCTACTGGTGTCTGTAAGTGCCTGGACGATGTTCCTGGACACGGTGTGCACCCAGTACAAGAAGAGCAGCGAGGTAAGGTTTATCTGCTGATTTCTCATTGGAAAGGGAAACAACAAAGCGGAAAAGTGAAGAAATGATATGCGTAATATTTCCAGAAAACCCTCGCTGTAATGGAGAACGTGTTGAATCGCGTGGACGAAATGTCGTTTCCGGTAATTATTCAAATAAACGGATTCATGCAATAAAATTCAATTTACAGAGGATCAGCATCTTCCGAATCATGCTGGAAGAGTTCATGGCATATGAGGAGCTGAAGAAGTTGAATGATGGGCAGGTCTGTTAACATTCCTCAATTTGTATTGCCGTGCTCGTCGAACTGATCCAGATATTGCGAATTCCAGATGGACGACAGATACGGCACGATGGTGAAGGACGGCTATGTGAAAGTGCGAAAGGTGAGGTTCATTTCTATCTTTGACACTCGTAGGCCAACCTCGATGGGGTAGTGCTGAAGATAGATGATTGAAAGGGGAATGGAGTCACATAATTCATCTCAGATTGTCATCACACCTACTCGCACCGTGTACATTGCTCCCGAGCAGATCATGGGGAATCGCTGTCTGAGGAAGTTCTACCCGACACAGACGGAGATACTGCGTGTTACCTTCAGGTTTGGCTTCTTTCAATGTCTGACTAGTTCTAAGATTCATTTAAACCCTTCATAATAATTAAAAACCATATCAATTTATAGGGACGACGACGCTCAGCCCCTCCGTCCTAATACTGCTGGAGAGAACCTAACGAAGAGGACGGTGGAGAAGGCCCTTACGGATGGAATCATCGTGGGAGGTAACCGCGCTTGTACATTCAAATAGACCAACTAAGAAACCGATTGCAGGCCGGAACTTCCGGTTCCTTGGGTCGTCCAACTCCCAGATGCGAGACAACGGCTGCTACTTTGCCTATGATAAACTGGATACTTACGTGAGTGCAAAGCATGGGTTGTTTTCACTAAATTACCCATTACAGTCCAAGCCGGGCAGCACTGATAAGAAGGATTGGAGACCATCGGAAAGGGTAAGGATTGCATCACTAAATCTCCACTAGACTAGGATTCAATTCCAGATCGCGCAAATCCGAAACAAGATGGGACGCTTTGATGAGCTGACGAACGTGGCCAAGTTCATGGCGAGAATGGGACAGTGCTTCACGCAGAGCAGGGTAAGTCATTGAATCGGACCACTTGAATCCATTCAAGAAGCACGTTTTCGTCCGTGTCACACTGTTCCTTCTCTAGACGTACCTCCAATAAGCTCACATTTGCGATTTTCCAGGCCATCAGCACGGGTCTGCCCAACCGCACGTCCAACTTCATCTTCGACATCACTGGAGGGAACAGCGTGGAAAATGTACATCTCTTTTTTGTCTCCTTCCACCTTTTTCAAAAAGCACATCGAGCTAAAATTCGATCATAATCCATTCATTTCCTTTAGGACGGCGACATGTACACCTACTCTGATGGAGTCGGTCAGATCTCCGTCGAGTACATCAAGCAGATCGCCAGGGACCTCCAACTGAGACACCATCCGTCGGTTATACAGGTATCCTTTTGCACAGAAGTAACGTTTAGAGTTGAATAGTTTGCGCATGAAGCGAATTGACTGTTGATGACGAATCCACACTTCAAGAATAATGGATGTAGGTTGAAGTCGTGATTTAGATCCGTCACCGAGGCTACAAGGGTGTGCTATCCGTCCATCCTCCGCTCGATGACGTAAATGAGCTGAGGAAGAGGCTGGAGTACTTCGTGGAGGTGGAGTCCGGGGAGGTGAGTGCTGCTATCCAGATAAAATTATGGCCAGTCGTATAGCCAGCAAGTTGGCGGGATTAGTACGCAGGGAAGATAATGTTGCAGGTTGTCACACTATCATGAGTTGCATTTGACGAACACATTGACCCAGGTCTGTCTTTTGATTGGTAATCGTTCTTCTTCAGGGAGAAGAGAAGGAGATTGTGGTAATATCCAAGGCAAAGGACGACAATGGAGACGATTTCAAGAAGCTCAACTGCCGGTTCCGACCTTCACAGTTGAAGTATCATTTTATCAGCACTTGTAGCAGTAGTTAGAGATACCATGTTAACACACTCCTGAAGGCTTCAGATTTAACCAAGTCTCAAGCGAAAGTATAACTCTTTCAGTGTCTTAGATCTTGACTTGAGCACCGGCATAAGAGATATTCATAAGTATTTTGTCTTCTATAGATTCCACGCACCCGAAGCCAAAGCCTTCGAGATCGTCAAGTTCTCCGTGCCCACGCCCGTCGCCCTGAACAAACCCTTCATCAACATTCTTGATCAGGTGAGTCCTTCTTCTCTTCCAGAATTAAAATGATGGAATGACAAGAAACACAGCTATAGACAACTAATACGCCCTTCTAGGATACAAGAGTCTATTAAGAGAATGAGAGGATCCTCCAATTCCCTTTTCTAGGTATCCGAGATGCAATCTCGCGAATCACACATCCGACTATGCGACAGAGTAGAGGAGCTACTACATCGACAACTGCGAATGATGTCCGAGACGCTGGTGAGGGAGAAGTCGTGCAGGGACAAGTTGAAGGTATGGCGGAGAAGAGATTGATAAGATTCAGAATACTCAAACTATGGAACATTTGGTAGACAAAACCATTGCTTAAGTTAGTTAAGGCGGAGCAAGGTAGTTGCATTGATCAATTGTAGGAACTGCCCCGACGCGTATCCATTGACAGCCTTAGTCAGCAGCACGGATTCTCGCTGGCTACGGTATGATCTCGCTTGCTGTCGTGATGTTAGGCAAGAAAGAATCCTTGCAGGAACCCTTCTTCCGATCTCTCGTCAAAGCTACCGTCAGATTCATGATCAGTAAGTCTTGTTGCTACTTTTATTATGATTCTTTGCTTTTCAGAGAAACAACTGAACAAGGAGCAGATCCAGATCCCGCTCGATATGGGAAGGTAATAAAAGAGCACAGCAATTAGGAAACATATCAATTAAAAAATTGTAGATCGATGTTCGGAATCGTTGACGAGACGGGACTGTTGCAGTATGGACAGGTTGGAATAGTATTTCTTCAATGGTCAAAGGGGCCATCTTCACTTCCATTGCAGATCTTTGTCCAATACCACGCGAATACCAAGTCGATCAGAGCATCATCGACCAAGATCATTCGGAAAGGTACCGCAGTTTTCTTTATTAGTCAATCACATTCAAAACAATCATTCCAAGACACCTTTTTGATGACATATGATTGAGTGTAAATCTGCCCTTGCATGAATTGTTCTTCTTCGTCTCTAATCCTCGCATCTGATTCTCGTCAACTTCCACACTTCCAGGCCCCACACTCATCACGAAGAACCCGTGCATCTCCTCGGGAGACGTAAGGATGTTCGAGGCAGTGGACATTCCCTCCTTGCGACATCTCGTGGACGTCGTCGTCTTCCCGCAGCATGGCCCAAGGCCTCATCCGGATGAGATGGCAGGTACGATGTTTAACTCAATATGACTCTTATTGGGAGTATCATTCACGCATGAAGCATATAGTACAGATGTTTAACTTATGGTCCTGTATTATATCTATAGAAACTATGTAGATGAGGAATGTATATTCGTGGACCAGTTCCAAATATGATTATTCCTCTTTATTCTTGAGCGTGTGGTGGCGGGCAGATGATAGCTACACCTAATGATTCAGGATCCGACCTGGACGGAGACGAGTACTCCGTCATCTGGGACCCGAAGCTATTCTTCGACAGGAACGAAGCGGCCATGGTGTTCCCCAAGGGCGCATCGCACGCTGCCAAGATAGACATGGCGAAGCTGGTAAGTATTTTATCATGAGGTGAAGACGTTGTTGACAAACAACTTGTCCATCCCGATTACATCACACGCTAGAAAAAAACGCAAATCTCACTTCAGGATGAAGACATCCGCGACTTCTTTGTGAAGTACGTCACGCAGGATTCTGTTGGAATGATTGCTAATGCTCATCTGAACAACTCGGACCTGTGGGGACTGGAATCAACGGTATCAGATAATTTCCCAACATTTTAGCTGCTTAGACCTAATCTCACGTTTCAAAGAGGCATTGCAGGTAGCGAAACAAGTGGCCTACAAGCACTCCGAGGCCGTCGACTTCCCCAAAACATCCGTCGCGCCACTGCCGCTTACTAAGGATTGGGACGTGGTGAAGAGGATTAATGAAGAGACGGGCGAGGTAAGATTGTTACAATCAGCGATACAAACCTGTTCTGATTGAGTAGAGATGAGGCAATTCAGGAAGAGCCTACAGGAGAGATCATCCCACCTCAACGCGCACTGCGAAAACCCGACTTCCAACAGGCAAACAGGGACCCGGTCTATGCCTCGAGCAGACTGATCGGAAGAATCTTCAGGTGAGATCGCTAATTCAACAAACTTTGGATTCCATTAACTGATTAATTCTCAGGGAAATCAGCCATGTGGACAATGTTCTAGCCCTTTCTGAGGAAAGAGATCAACAGGTAACTAGAGTTGATTGAGGTATACTAAACGATGCCGGTATTTAGGAAGAAGTAACGATTGACCAGATGATCCACGAAGAGGGCTGGGAGAAGTACAAGGAGTCAGCGCTAGCGCAGATGACTGTCTACAACAATGAGATAAAGGTGAGATTTGCGTTCTTCCTATGAGTGAAGACGATGATGAGTGATTGTCGCCGCTATCTCATTTTGTCATGGGCGGAAGAGCAGGAGCAAATGAGAAATGGCACGGATTAGAGTCCCTTGCGAGATTTGTGAGCATGATATCTGTTCAGGCTCTGATGGAACGTTATGGCATTGCTTCTGAAGGCGAACTAATGTCCGGATGCATGATATCCATTCGTAATGCCATCTCGGACAGAGACGCGGACGACATGTCCTTCTTCAACACCAACCAGGTTCAATTCAACTTTCATGCTCAACTATGTTTAAGCTCTTATAGGTCATCGAGACGCAGGTCACGGCCATTGTCAGAGTTCATCGGGAGAACTTCATCAAGGTGTGATAGGCTCTGCCTGTTCATTGGATCACAATGTTGTCCGATGAACGGTAGCAAAGATGACCAGTTCAGCCAGTTCATTTCAGGAATTCGGCGAGCTCAAGCACTTGACGAAGGTGGCAACTGACAGGTACAATATCAGCGACGACACGGAGAACGTCTTCGAACGGGAGGTTAGTGAAATTTCTAATCCGATCTGCTCTTAGCTTTCCTTTCACATACTATGTACTTCTTCCATCTCACTGGTTTTAGAGTCTGAAAATGTTAATTCGTGTTTATCAGATTCACAAACCCTCTGATGACATGCGTAGGAAGGCAGTGGCGCTGTACAAAGTGACCTACGGTGAGTCACCATGTCCTTCCATAGACCACAAAGACCCTTCCAGACTTCGTCTCCAACCAGAACGACTCATCCCCACGGCTCCTGTCCTACCCGTGGATCGCCTATGATGTGCTGGCGGTTGTAAGAGGAGAGAATGTGAGTTTGGCATAAAGCCTTGGAATTCACCTATCTAGCGGAGTGGACAGGTGGTCGAAAACGTGCTTTTCAGCAAAGGAAGCAGGCCGACTTCGTCGCTGGACTCGATAGAATCAATGAGGTACGAATGTAATTTGATCACCTCTGTCGCTAACGAAAAAAAAATTACTTCTCTTCAGATGCTAACAACTCAAGTGCGAGCGTACGCTAGCGCCAACTATTTAAAGTACAACGAGAAGATCCGCTCGTGGACTGGTGATGATAGAAGGGGAAATGGAGTAGAGGCGATACATAGATACATCAGCAACGTTGATGGTAAGATACTGCCTCTGATCCCATAAAATCAACAAGTATAGGCCTCGGCGAGCTAGCGTATTTCTTCGTCAAGTGGGCGGAGCACGAGAAGGTGCTTATGAGAGGATTCAACGAGGTATGATCCATTTCAGGCTTGTCCAAGCGTAGAATAAGGATATGCCTTCGGAAATGGTCCAACGTTCCATGCAACGTATTGCGGTTGTATATCAAGATCCTTTTAGATCCACATCGTCCTACTCGTCATTCAGTTCTGCCTGGGCTGCTACGATGAACTGGAGGCTGTTATGACGCCGGTAATTGATGTCTTGAAAGAACTCACTAGTTTTCCCTTTCAGATTAAGCGCAAGAATCGATTGGATACTTGTTACTCCACTCCCTCCCTAGTATCCATCACTGAACCGGGCAGGGTTGTGCTCAACTTCCTCCGATGGACGGCATCAAGATCCTTCAAGAGGGTAAGACTCGTTATCCACGCTGATCATCCGAATTTAACTTTATTCTTCCATTATGCTACCTAAGTTCCGACACCCCATTTATTGCAGATGAGCAGCCTGACATTCGACAAACCGGATCTCGGCGTGGATGGATGCTTCCTGCGAGGAGAATGGATGGCAATGCATCTGGTTAGTGGGGTGGAGCGAATTGGGGACATTATGAGGGATGGAGCGAAACGGGGACATCTCAGGCGGCCATCAAGACCTTCTACGATCTCATCTTCTCGCTGCGAATCGACCTGCCCGTCGAGGGCGCTCACATCGTCGATCCGCCCAAGATCATTCGAGAGATGAACCCGTTCGTGTTCGAGCTGCCGGGTAAGAAAATCTTACCAGGAATCACGAGTCCACTGCATCCTTATCCTAAAATATTTTGATAAGAGCAAGATCAATTTTCTACTCGTTTTTTAATAATTGACCGGACAAGTAAATGCGTTTGCAGAAGACAAGTGCATCATGCTAGTGGGAGAAGCAATCAGGAAGCAGACCGGCGCGAGCGAAGTGAGGTTGAGAAGACTGGAGACGGGAGAGAAGAGTGAGTTGAGCCATTTTGGATCCTGTCTACTAGAGTTGGCAGTGTCCGATGTGGATTACAATGGAGAAGCATTTTAAAATAAAGTCATTTCATTCCAGCCAAGATCGTCATCTCTGCCACGGGCAGTCTAGTCTCGCATGCGAAGATCAAGCAGTTGCTGATCCTTCCTCTCTGCATCAAGACCAGCAGCAACCCCGAGGAGGTACGTTGTATGGCCTCGGGTTCGATTCCCGGTCTGTGCATTAACTTTAGATATCTCAAATTAAATTTTAACTTTAGCTTCAAAACCAAAGCATCCACCCATTGTCTTGAGGGTGGGACTTAAGAGTGTGGAGCCTAGATGGAACTAATAGGGTGTCTTTTTCTCGATCTTACTGAAATGATGTATTACAGATGTCCAACGACTTCCCGGAGTTTATCTACTCGAAGATAATGGAAGGAGTGAAAGCTAGATAGCTAGCACGTTTTATATAGCTAGCACGTTTTAAAGCTAGATAGCTAGCACGTTCTATAGCCCAATTCGTCCTTTGTAGACTCTTTCTAGCTTGTGATATATTTTCGTTCCATTTGCAACTATATTCATATTGGAATTCTCTTTGAAAATCGCCTTACTATCAGGCCGGGTCGCTTGCAATGGTTTGGTTCATTCACGAGTAACAGTGTCACCATATAAACTGTCAATTAAGTGAAGGATGAATATTTATCGTGCTTTCTTGTTCTCACAGATCAGACTCATAAAAACTAACTGCTGCAGTCCAAACGCCCGAATTGTCCATTTCGCATGTGAACGAGCATGTGAAATCATTCGAATGTTTGCTGATTATCAAGTAGCTCTCGTCGTCGCCAACATCACTGTCGACCGTGTACTAAAAAATAAAGTTGTTATTGTTGTTGTATTCGAAACTCACCACATCCAGATCGATACCACCGATATGTTCTTCAGTCAATTCGCTTTTGAGTGTGAACAGCCACGAGGCCTCTACCTCGTGTAGAGTCATGCACTCCTGTAAAATCATAATGAACTCCCTCTGCCGACGCTGGAATATGAAAAGTCCTCCATGAACCCTCGATTTCGATTTACTTCTAGTCACTAATGTTTCTCCGCAAACCAACCAGTGCAATTTCGACCAGTGCGTCAGGCTCAAACGCAATCGTCGGAAGCTTTAAACGTTCGAATCGAAACAGAATGGGTGTAAAATTGGACGATGGTGTCCAATGGCGTGCAGTGTTCAACTAAAATAGTTAAAAATTTAGAATTTATTTTTACTTTACAAAAACTTACATATCGTGCCTTAGAACCTTGCAAACGGATTTCGAATTTTGGACGATTTGAGGGTGAAGAATTTGCCTGGTCAACAAGGAATTGCTCATCGAAGAGTTGGGCGAGGTGAACAAATTTATCGGGCGGGCTTTGACTATCAAAGACAATGGTTGCACTGCTCACAAGTTTGAGAAGTTGGGAAAACCTAAGAAAAGTTAGTTTTGTTAAGGTTTTGCGGAACAAGCCGCTCTGTTCTGACCTTCTCATATTGAAGACGTAATCGAACACAACGTCGTTGAATTCGAGCGCATTTGCGGCGTTATCTTTTATCCATTGGTGGCATCTTCCCAGAAGTTGATTGTCCATCCTTATCTGAAGTTCGATGAGCATGGATGTTCTGGGGAAAGTAACATACGTGCTTAAATTTGATACTGTTACAAGTATGCCTGTCGAGAAGATCATCAATATTTTCGCTCATTTCAATAGGAACCGGCTGCTGGTTGCCATAAAAAGTGCCAGCAGGAGTGGGTCCCTCAATGCAATAGCATGTTTTTCACCGTTGTAAACTTCTGAAATCTCACCCCAAACTCAACATAATGAGGCGTATCTTCTCTGCCTCTCATTCCCACAGCATCGTTCTTTCCATATGGTCGCTTGAAATGGTAGGAGAGACAGTTCCCGACACTGCCATCATAAGCGAAATTGAATTTGTGACCAGAGAACTCCTGAAAATTAAAGTAATTAACAATTCCACTTAAATTCTATATTTAATTTCATCAAGGAAATTCTACAATTCTTAACTTGAGAAATTGTCTTACTTCATAGATGAACAGGTTTCCTCTCAACTTAATCTTCTTCAGTAGCTGATGGTTCACTGCGCTGTGCATAGCTACGCTCACGCATGCCACCTCGTCCAGTGTTTCCCTGAATGTGTACATATACCCACTCAACGCACACACAGACGCGGACACAAGGACACACACACACACACACACACACAGACGAAGACACGCGAGTATATAAAGACCTGCCAACCAGCGACAGCACAGATATGAGGCAGTCCAGAGGCAGCGACGAAAAGTAATCTACATGCTCGAGACATTTCTCGATCGTGTCGAAACGTTCCTCCAAATCTTCCACCAAAGTGTCCAAGAATCTGAAGTAGGGATGGCTTGGCAAGAAATGACTCTCTTCATTCTGCACGCTCTTTCGTCTCTCTGTCCGGTGAGAGAGTACGCGAGATGAATAGACGATTTCTACCGAAGCCTTCCCTAATCTGAAGTTTAAGTCGTTGTGGAATGTTTCACTCTACTTTTTAGCGTACACATCAAGCGATTGTACAGTAGACTTTGCGAGATTACATAGAGAGATAAACTATTCAACAACTCATTCTTCACTCACCGCAATGTACAGTTGTCATACTATCTAAGACCACGCTAGGTGGATCTAAATCATTATACTATCCTAATCATACCTGTCCGCTTTTTCGAGAGCATTCTTGAGCATTTTCTCCTTGACATCCGCCTCTTTTCCCAGCTGAACCAGCGTCTTCTTCAGTGCATCCAATTCTTTGATGGTCTGGACATATTCCGGTCCTCCAGCATTCCCGCTTATCGAGTTAATCAACTGCTCCTTCTCGTTCAGAATATCCCGTAGCCTGAGCGTATCGACAAGTCGACGCTCGAGAACGGCCAAATCCGGAGTAATCTGCAAAAATTAAGTAAATAATTTCGAAAATAGATGTATTAGCTTACGTGTTCGTCCGGTCTGAGCTGGGCTTGGATCTTAGCAAGTGCAGCATGGATGTTGTCCAGTTGGGAACGAAGTATGAAGTAGTCCATAGCACTTGCACGACGTTGACTCGAAGCTGAGCTACGGTCGGCCATGAACCTGCAGGAAAATGTGTGTGAAAGGACGCACGGATTTCTTAAGAAGAACGCTTATCTACTGTATTCTCTCTAACATAATCAAAAAGAATGTGACGCGCTCAACGAATTACCCTATGGACACGCTTCATACCGCTCGCTCAATAGCGCATAAAATTGATTTATGGGTCCTAGACTTAATGAATCTCATAAAAACCATGGTATATCCTCATCGTAAGGACTCGCGCAATCGTCACAGTTCATTTAAGCCCTTTCATTCGAGATTTGATCTTGCGACTGTTTTTCCGTTCTCAATGGATACTGCAAGTGGAGAAGCTTACTCAATCACGAATATGCGCCAGAAAGTAAGGATCTGTTGATTATTCAATGAAAAATTGTCTAAATTCAGGCCGTAGCTTTCTCATCTGTTGATCGAATTGGAGAAGCAATTTACAAAGCCACGGACCTCATGCAAGTTCTCGTCAAGAGTGAAGCGAATCCTGAGGTATTATAACTTTCTGAGACTTATTTTGAGAGACGAATTCAGAAAATAGCAATCGCAAGAGCAGCTCTTGATAAAGAACGATGTGAGGCTACCGACGTCAACTTATCCAGAATCGATCCGGTCCAAAATCTTGTCTACCGTCTCACTGAATCGCTCGAGAGTAGAATGAATTGGATCGCCGAAAGAGAGCGGAGTCGATATGGGATGACTTCGTCGACTTCCTCACTTGATGAAGACTCGGAAGTGGAATCGCAGGGTGCTTGGTCGGATGATGACGTTTCCGAATTATCCGAGACTGATGACGAAATTGGAAAAGAATCTGAAAAGAAAAGTGAACGAACGAATTCAAAGAAGATTTCAAAAATCACTAGAACTTCTTCGGGAGAATATCAGTGTGATATTTGCGACAGAAAATTCGATGCTATGAGGCACCTCAAGAGGCATCAGAGGACTCATTCGAGTGAGTTTATGTTTGTTTATTTGTAAATATAATATTTAAATGTAGAATTCGATGATGAAGATCTTCCCTTCAAATGTGACGAATGCGGCAAACGATTTTCTCAATTAGTAGTTCTTACAGTTCACAAACTCACTCACCTAGGTGAGAATTTGGACAGTAATTAATCAAGATTATACATAATTCAATCACATTTGCTCCTATTTCTAGCTGATGACGACCCACGGAAAGGGAAGGTTGAGTGCAAAATATGCGGAAAACTAATAGTAGACGCTTCAAAGCTTGTCTACCACATGCAGTTACATGAGCTCGGTATGTTATTTAATTTTATTGAAATTGTTAATTAGTGAGTTTTCCTAGACAATGATTTTGTTTTCAGATGACACCGACCCGGAGAAGCGCCCTTTCAAATGTGAACAGTGCGGAAAACACTTTCGATCTCAAGACAATCTCAAGCACCACATGACCACACATGCTGGTGAGAAAATATCTCGAATTTTTTATTTTATGTTTTTGTTTGTTTTCGAAAAAAACGATTCAGATGACGAAAAGGCGAAGAGACCTCATGTCTGCGATATTTGCGGAAGGCGCTTCACTCATCCCGGCTCGCTATCAAAGCACAAACCACTGTATCTGCGTTAGTTTTTTTCTTATTTCGTTTAAAATACAATTTTAAGCCCCCGAGGATCCTCGTAGGAAGAAGTTATTCGAATGTGACATTTGTGGAAAGGCGGTGACCACTCCAAGGAACCTACGGCAACATAAGCTGCAGCATCTTGGTTACATTTTTTAAAACTTGTATTTATTTTATGGTCTATTTTTAACGAATTCAGACGATAATGACCCCGAACAAGCCAAGATTAAGCGGGCATTCAAATGCGAAAAATGCGGAAAGGCATTTCTGAAAGCATTTTCACTCAAGCAACACATGAATGGACATCCTCGTTAGTGGTTCTTGCATTTGCTATCATTCAATTGTTGATCTTCCAATTAACACAGGCCAAGTTTTGCTATTTTCATTGCACATTTTTCATTTTAGCCAAGAGAGAAAAAGCTATTTATGATTGCAATGTATGTGGAAAAAAGATCAATGGAATTGCCTCTCTGAAGCGGCATAAAACAATTCATTCGGGTAAACGTATTTTTGATGAATTTTAATAGAACTAGGTTTGAATTACATTGGTTTGAATATACATGAATATTTAATTATTTGCCTTTGGTTCATTCATTCATTCATTCATTTATTTCCGTTATTATCATTTACAGTAAAATTGCGAAGAGGAGTTCAAGAAACGGAGGTCCGTCGATTAGATCGAATCGGTTGGGTTGCTTGGCAGCAAGGGTAGGGTGGGGAGAGGGGGGGGTCAGATATCGAGCCAGTTGCCTATAATAGAATGGGGGTAGAAAGAAGGGGGCTGAGAACGGATGAAGTTACAAAACACATTGTGGGATGATTCTACTCTATTAGAAGGGAGGGAATTCCAAATTTGAATAGTTCGAGATACTAGGGTGGAACTTGAGTTA
>LS563634.1:47915-58349 GCA_900490775.1 Pristionchus maxplancki
GTTGCTTGGCAGCAAGGGTAGGGTGGGGAGAGGGGGGGGTCAGATATCGAGCCAGTTGCCTATAATAGAATGGGGGTAGAAAGAAGGGGGCTGAGAACGGATGAAGTTACAAAACACATTGTGGGATGATTCTACTCTATTAGAAGGGAGGGAATTCCAAATTTGAATAGTTCGAGATACTAGGGTGGAACTTGAGTTACGTGGAATGAATGGTAAAGAAATGCGTAAACAGTGAGTGTTTCTCATAGGACGAGGTGGGGGTGCATGGACTAGAAGAGAGGATACGTCAAGGGAATATCTATGATTCATGATAGACTGTAGAAATACAATATCAGTTATGAATCTACGACGTTCTAAGGTAACTAAGTTCAAGTCATGAAGCCTCGACTTATAGGGAACATGGGGTAAGGAACAGCGCTGGTACATTCTACGGGTGAAATCGCGCTGGACACGAAATATAAAAGCTTGCCTAACTTGTTTAATTTTCAGAAGGCTCGTACGATTGCGACATTTGTGGAAAGAAATTCTCGCAGGAGAGATATGTAACGGACCATATTAGGAGGGTTCACAAGAACAAAGCTGAATGACTTTGAAAAGGAAGAAGAAAATCTAAAGCGCTTACGATCATTAATAATTGTATTTTTTTTGTTTTGGCTTTAATCGATTATCCAATGACTCAATTTCTAGCATTCCCGAAATGTTTGTATTTTTGTTCATGCGTTTTATTTTTCAAAACCTATTTAGAAATTGACAGTGCACTCCCCATGGAAATGCTCTCGATAAAACATTGGATTTTATAATTTATGCAATTAATCTCATAGTCTACCGATATAACAGGCCCTGTGGGCAAGCCCCACTTTGAACACTCTGCTTGCTGCCTTATTGATTCACTATTCGTTTCTCGCTTCCTCTTACCTACCACTTACTCTAAAGCTTGTCTCCCCATTTCCGGAATGAATTTTGCTGATCGGAATGCTGATTCTATTGCAAGAATGCGTCAGAAAGTGAGTTTTCTTCGATAATTTAAGGAACTTTCTCGAATTGAGGCGTCCAATCTCTCGGACGTTCGTATCGCTGAAGTCATTCAGAAAGCTGCATGCCTATTGCAAGTCTTCAAAAATAGTGGAGCTAATCCTGAGGTTCATTAATTTTTAAATTAAAAATTTTTTAATCAACTAATTTCATTCCGTCGACTCACAGAAGGTAGCCATAGCGCATACTTCGCTAACGACTAAACGACTAAGCGATATTGAGAAATGTGATATCCAAAGGTAGTTTCTTATAACCTAGAAAAGTTTGATTATTAATAACTTTAAGAACTATCCTTAATCTTGCCTTTCGTCTCTTTGCGTCGCTCGAAAATAAAATGAGTTGGGTTGCTGAAAGGGATAGGAATCGGCCGAATTTGGAAGGCTACAATGAGGTGGGACTGGGAGTTAGAGTTCCGTTTTTCTTGTTTCAAGATATTCTTTTTGTAGTCAGACGATGAAAAGTCTGAATGCCCAAATGAAGAAGAGGATCAAGAAAATGGCACAATTTCAAAACCTAAAAGTGCAACAACAAAGAAGATCAATTTTTCGAAAGATGAGAGTGGAAAATATTCATGCGACATTTGTGGAAGGAAATTCGAAGCAATTGGTTTCTTGAAAAGACACAGGAGAACGCACAAGGGTTAGTAAAGCATTAATCTGAGCTGAGAGTGTATTAAATTTAAATTCTAGCCAGCGGTCAAGAGCTTCTCCCATTCAAATGCGATCAGTGTGGAAAGGCATTCGAGCTGTTCGGAAGTCTTACAACCCATCAACTAACACATTTACGTGGGTCTAGGATATTATTCTTTCGATGTCCGAACTTTTCTTTTTTTAGCGGACGACGATCCGCGAAAGAAGAAAGCCGGTTGTGATATTTGCGGAAAGCTGCTTTCCGGAGCGGCAAGACTCGCCTATCACAAGCAGTTGCATGAGATAGGTAAGTGCTTAGCAGCAACAGCTGGAGAAATAAATGCCTGCCTGCAGGGAAGATAGAGAGTACTGTAGTCCCCCCTCCCTCCCTCTCTCTCCCTATTCATCTCCCAATCGATAGACTGGTCCCCATTCACACACGAATTCCAAGAGATACCAACTACTGTATGTTATTACTTGTGCTGACTGTTGTATGTAACTTAACTAAATACTCGCATTCTGCAGTTGATTGAAAATAAATGTATATATACAGATTACAACAATCCCGAGATGCGCCCATTCAAGTGTGATCAGTGCGCAAAGACTTTTCGAACGGCTCAGAATCTCAAGCACCATGTGTACACGCATTCAAGTGCGCCTAAACACTCTTTTTTATGTAAGCAAAAATTATCGTATTAAATTTGAGATGATGAAAAAGTGAAGAGACCTCACGTCTGCGATATCTGTGGAAAGCGATTCACTCATCCCGGCACCCTGGCAAAACATCGACCAGTGCATTTGCGTAAGCTTCTTTATTTTTTTATTTTTAACAATTAAATAATTTCAGCTGACAGGGCGCAAGTGGGTAAACAACCATGTAAATGTGACGTTTGCGGGTTGATGCTATCCAGTCCAAGAATTCTCGCCCGACACAAACTCATTCATCTAGGCAAGTTTCAAATTAAAGAAGGAGCGGCACGACCATCTGGCTAACTGAGTTCTCGATGGGAGATGGTGTGGAGTAGCTACCCGATCACACTTCCAAAACTCCCATGTGACCATTTTAAGTTTGAACTGAGCTATAAGCGTTTGGCTGTATGCCAAGTGACCCTGCCGTGCAGGCACTAATCCGAAATGAGAGTGGGAGAGAGAAGAATGCAGAGTGCGCATGCAAATTGACGCGCGCCGCTCGCCTATTATAATTTAGCGTTCCTTCGTGTGCCTCTCCCCTTTGATTACTATTAAATGATCGTATTTTAGACGACAACGATCCCGATAAGCTCAAGCTTAAAAGATATTCGAAGGCTTTCAAATGCGACGTTTGTGGAAAGATTTTGAAAAGGGCGGATTCCTACCGTGATCATATGAATAAGCACAAGGGTAAGCTGATCAGGCTTTTTAAAACAATTTTGATAGGGGAAATAGTAAGATGCTTCAGAAGGAACAGAGAGAACCCCATATGAATGTGATTTGTGCGGCAAGCGTTTCTCTCATAGAAGCTCTCTAGGAACGCATAAAAGTCTTCACTTGCGTTTTTTTATAGTTAATTCATCAATTATGGTAAATCACTATCAGGAGGTCAGAAGGAAATTACCGACACCAAATTTCCCTGTGATGTTTGCGGGAAAGTCCTCAAGACTAGAGAATCTTTGAGATGTCATAAGCGTATTCACTACGGTTAGTATCAGCTGCTTTTTTCAGTAAGCTCATACAAAGTACCGAGCTAGAAAATAATGATAACAAGAAAATATTTTTCAGACTCGCATCGGTGCAACATTTGTGGTCGGAGATTCGCGCAAGCGAGATTCCTTCTACACCACGCAGAGAAACATCACAATGTCATCCAATCGGAGGTGCTATTTTTGTTTTTTATGGCTGTTGAATTCATTAATGACAACATTACAGATCAGTGAAAGAACAAGAATGGAGAAGAATGCAAACGATCAGTAATCTGAAGGGGGTGGGGTTGATTAAAAGAGATGCAATGTCGTCATACTTGTATTTTTTGCGCATAAAGTCCTGAAAATTCATTCCGCGTTGTATTTGTTAAACAATTTGAAAAAATGTTTTTCTGATTCCAGTACAAAAAAGACACACAGCAATTGAAAGACTGTGGGACGCAGGGCACTAATACCTATGGTGAATTAAAAATAACAACGAAATTGATTTATTGTGCCCTTGCTGTTTTTACAACGCGCTGAAGTCACGACTCAACCCTGTGGGCCATCTCTTACATTAATAGTCTTTCAATAAGCATTCATCGTGATCATTCTTCTTGCTTGCGCGATCATAGCTTCCACGTTCAAGTTTCTCACTCACGTATATTACTTCTCATTTTCAGAATGCCTGATGCAGATTGGAATGGAGATCTCATTGCAGAAATGCGTCAGAAAGTGAGCCTCTTCGATAATTCAAGGAACTTTCTCGAATTCAGGCATTAAATCTCCCTAACGCTCAAATTGGTGAGGTCTTTACGACAGCTGCGGATTTACTGCAACTCTTTACAAAGTGTGAAGCAAGCCCGGAGGTACAATAACATTTAAAATCGTTTCCATTCAAATTATTAAGGCAATTGCCACAGCGCAAACTTCGCTAGATAATGAGCGACTTCGCATTGTGAAATGTGATAAGCAGAGGTAGTTTCCCATAACGCTAAATCGCTAAATCCGAGCCTCAATAATTTTAAGAACTGATCCAATTGTCGTTCTTGCCCGCCGCCTATTAGAATCGATGGAAAATAACTTGAACTGGATAGCGGAAAGGGAAAAGAATCGAATGAATAATTTATTTTCCAAAGAGGTAAGCACTCTAAATGAGGCATACAGTAAATTGGCATACAGTCCGAGAGTACAAGTGAAGATGACGATCAAGAAAATAACACGGTCTCAAAAACCCAGCGTGGAACAAAGAAGCAGATCAACTTTTCAAATATTGGGCCTGATGAGAACGGAGAATATTCCTGTGAAATCTGTGGCAGGAAATGCAGCGGCGCTGGACCACTCAAGAGACACATGCGAAGTCATCCTGGTGAAATTTACTTTTTATTAATAAAAGTAATTAAACTAATTAAGATTACAATGATGAGACACTTCCCTGTAAATGTGAAGAATGCGGGAAAAATTTCGCAAATAAAGCAACCCTCATTATTCACAAGAAAACGCACATGCGTGAGTTGTCCAACAGATTTTTTTAACGAATTAACGAATACCTTTTATTCCAATGCATAATTTTCTTGTTTAGGTGATGACGACCCACGCAAGGGTAAAATTCCATGCAAACTTTGCGGAAAACTTCTCTGGGGTCCATCAGCGCTCGCTTATCACATGCAACTGCATGAACTTGGTGAACATATAAATGATAATAATAAATAATATGTAAACAATAAATAAAAATAAATAATAAAAATCACCTTAAGATGACAACGACCCGAAGAAGCGGCCGTTCAAGTGCGAGGTATGTGGGAAGTGCTTCCGGGCCGCACCAAATCTGAAGAATCACATGAATATGCATTCAAGTAAGCAAATGTTGTAAAATCTAAGCAAAAAACTGTTAAGACGATGAGAAAGAGAAGAGGCCCAACGTCTGCGACATTTGCGGAAAACGATTCACGCATCCAGGATCACTGGCCAAGCACAGACCACTGCATTTGCGTTAGTTTTCATATCAGTATCTCTATAAAAACAATTTTTCAGCCCCAACAGATCCGCGAAACGCGAAATTTGAGTGCGATGTCTGTGGGTTTATGTCCTCTACTCCTAAGAACCTTAGAAGGCACAAGCTAACTCATCTCGGTGAGTTCAGGATTTATGTCTGATACACAAATATAACTCAATTTTTAGACGAAAATGACCCCGAGCAGGCCAAGATTAGGAGAGCATTTAATTGCGAAGTTTGTGGGAGAGGCTTCGTCAGAGGTGTATCACTCCGAGATCACATGAATCTGCACAAAGGTGTGAACTTATTTATCATCTCTTTCCATATTTCAGATATTCATTTTCAGAAGACGAATGCGAGAAAAAACCATACGCATGCGAAATATGTCACAAACGATTTCCACGAAAAGACTGCCTACAAAAGCATAAGAACAGTCATTTGCGTTAGTTATTTTTACTTTTACTTGTTTGAATGCAAGATTTTTTTACTTCCTTAAAAAATAATTATCACTTTTGAATTATTCAACTGCAGACGACCCTCGCAAACTTTTCTGCGAAATCTGTGGAAAATCGTTCAGCTCAGGAAAAAATCTCAAATCGCATTTAGTGACACATCAAGGCAAGTTCTCATTACAATCAATTACTTTATATTGTTCTTTTGTTCAACCATATTTTGTAGAATATTACATTACATTATTAAATTATTATAGTTAGAACATCATAATATTATATTATAGAAGCCAGTCATGAGTGTAGTATCTGCGGCATGATGTTAAAGCATTTGAACACTCTTCGAAGACACATGAAAGTACAAGTAGATAAATTATATTTTTTCTTTCTCATTTCACAAAAAATCTTCATTTATCTCAAAAATATTTGCAGCATGAAGCAAAGGACGATGAAAACATCGACGAGGAAGAAAATGATGAAGAAGAAGAAGAGAATCAGGAAGAGCTGTGATGGATATGAAATATACTGATATTATATCGTTGTTAAAGTACAATTGAATGTATGAAAAATGCAGTAACCACGATTTCTGATAAAATTCGGATTTTCTAGCATTTCCTTAATCCCAAATTGATCTGCACATTATTGCAATAAAGCAATTTACATTGTTCCTCATTTGCTTCTCTCTTTTTCCTCTCCCCTTGTCCTTGTCTCGTCCACTCTCCCCTCTTCCCTTCCTCGCGAGCGGTTCCCTGCCACCTCTCCGCTTCCCTCCACGTTGGTATTTTTCCTATTTTATTTTTATTTTTTTTGTATATTTGATAATAAAAAATCTGCAACAAATCGATGCTCCTTTGCAATACTATAGCTTTGAATCGATAGGCTGACGTAGTCAATCGATACCATGGTCAATCGATAAGACTACCGTAACCTACCGTAATCTGCAGAGCAGCCATGGGGAAGACTGTCGAGGAGAAGAAGACGCCGACCAAGAAGAAGAGGACGGTTGAGGTACGGTATCCCCGATATTGATCTACCGTATTCCACAGCTATCGATAACTGACTGTGTAATCGATAACTACAGTAATCTTGTCTACCGTAATCAATTGATAATTTCAGGATAAGACGACGGAAGGCAACACGAAGACGACAGAGGACAAGGAGAAGAAGGATGGCAAGAAGAAGTAAGTCTACCGTAGTTTACGGCTATCGATGACTGACTTTCTTTCATAGTCGACCTTCTTAGAGCTTGTAGAAATGATACGGTAGTGATCGATAACTGACTACAGTACCCTTCTGCCTACCGTAATCAATCAATACTCAGGCCACCGCCGGCGACGGGTTCGTGCGAGCCGCTGTTCGGATCGCAGGAGATGATCCCCGCGAATATGTCCAAGGTATACGGTAGGGTTCGTAGTGCAGGCCCGAGGTCAAAGATCAATCACACTCAACGTAGAACGCAATGCGGAATGCAACGAATTAACGTATGAATGTGGAGTGATGGGGTAGACTTAGGAAGATAAGGATCAAAGATCAAATACAAGATCAAAGTAAAAGATCAAAGATCAAAGTAAATTCTTCAGGAATGGAAATTCGATTACTTTAGCATAGAATGCTGTAGGACTATCACTTTTTATCTAGCACATGGTACTGATTTCTGAAAGCCTAAAGATCAAAGATCAACCTCAGGAATCGACGTTCGAGTACGAGGACCCGGACGTGCGCACGCTGGAGAAGGACGCGCTCGATGTGGACTCGTCGCCGTCGTGAGTTTGACCCACCGAACTGCCTAGGGAACTCGGTCTGACCGAGCGAACTACAGTACCCCACCCTCCTCTCATAATAAATAATAGAAAATCTCTGTACAGGCCACAGTGGTGTAGTGTATATCTGGAGCACTGTAGATGAGAGATAAAAGATCAGAGTTCAAATATCAAAGATCACCTTCCTCCTCTTCAGTCTCATCTCGGGCGACCTGCTCGACGCGCCCGAGTACTCGGCGAGAGACACGCCGGAGGGAGAGGCCGATGCTGCTAAGGTATACGGTAGATTATCGATTGCGTACGGTAGATACATAGTAACGGAGGGTATGTAGTGCACGATAATGTTCATCGTCAACTGATCCGCGGTAATAGATAATTTAGATTTAATTTTTTGATCTTTGATCTTTGATCTCTAATCTTTGATCTTTAGACGCCCGACGCGCGCGCCGCTCTCAGGAAGAAACTGCAGCGCGTTGTGAAGAATCTGACCAAGAAGAAGTATGCGGGGAACTTTGTGAGTCTGACTCTCTCACTTTCCCATGCTCTCTCAGCTTCTCTGACTGACGAGAGAGCATTGCGAATTGAGAGAGATGATTGATCTTTGATCTTCCATAATTAATTAATTGCAGTACAAGTTCAACTACAACGACGTGACGAAGACGATCAAGATGGTCAAGGTAAGAAGAGGGGAGAGATCAAAGATGATCTCTGATCTTTCGGACGACCTGTCGACTCCTAGAAACAATTCAAAAATCAGATCCGAGTTAAAGATCAAAGATCAATTGAATTTCTTAGGAAGGGTCTTAGATTTTGAAAGATATCCGTCTCACAATCAGCTCTATTTATTTTTTTCGAAAATACAAAAAATTCGATATTCAGAGCATTCTGATGAAGGAGCCCGCGTGTGTGTCGTGCAAGGCGCCCGCCGTCATCGTGGGGGATATTCATGGACAGGTAGTTGATCTTTGATCTTTGATTTTCGAAAAAGGTCTTTGAATTTTGATCTTTGATCCCTAGTCGTGAGAGCAATTAAAATGTCATAGAAGGGTCAATGGGGCCCCGATCTTTGATCTTTGGTTTTCGAAAAAGGTCTTTGAATTTTGATCTTTGATCCCTAGTCGTGAGCGCAATTAAAATGTCATAGAAGGGTCAATGGGGCCCCGCCGTCATTGTGGGGGATATACATGGACAGATAGTTGATCTTTGGGGATCAAAGATCAAAGATCAATCTCTCTTCCAGTTCACCGACCTGCTCCGAATCTTCTCGTGCTTCAATGAGAAGGGCGTGCCGGGCTACTACACTTCAAGATATGTCTTCCTGGGAGACTATGTGGATCGGTTCGTTAATTAATTAATTAACTAATTAGTGGGGCGATTAATTAGGGCACAAGGGTAATTACTAATTACTAATTAGTAAAGAGTTCACGTATCATTATGTGTTACTGGGAGACTATGTGGATCGGCAAGTGGAGTACCTCTGAACGAAAATATCCACAACAATAACAACAACAACAACAACAATAACAACAACAACAACAACAACAACAACAACAACAACAACAACAACAACAACAACAACAACAATAATAATAATAACAATACTTCCAGCGGCAAGCAGTCAGTCGAGGTGCTCATGCTCGTCTTCTGGCTCAAGATCATGTGCCCGAAACAGGTGGGGAGGGATCAGAGATCAAAGATCAAAGATCAATCTGGGAACACTGCTCGTCACTTTCCATAATGATTCCGAGTAGCACTACGCATCAGTAGCTTTACAAATGAAAATTGATGTGTGGGACTATGTAGAAATCGATAGAAGATCAAAGACCATAGCTTGCCTTTCAAGTTTATCCAGGTTCTATTGAAGCCAAGATATTAGAGAACAAAGATCATCCTTCAGTTCATGCTCCCCCGTGGCAAGAGTTCCTCACCCACTCCTGTTGTTGCAACGATAGCTTAGAGATCAAAGTTCAAAAACTAAGCATTTTCGAAAATAACCGTTGAAGATTACTATTACAGTTCATGCTCCTCCGAGGCAACCACGAATTCCGCGCCATCAACCGGACGTACGGCTTCTATGCTGAGCTAAAAGCAAGATTCCCAGGGGTAAGGAAAGATCAAAGATCAATCTTGAGAGATCAAAGATCAAAGATCACCTTCAGATGCAATCGGACATGCTGTTCGAGCAGTTCAACGACTGCTTCATGCACTTCCCGCTCTGCTGCTTTGTTGGTGCGGATTATTGATTATTTTTATTTTATTTTTATTTTTTATTGATTTTTTATCGCGAAAGCTGCATCAATCCCTGTCGTAGTGGCGATAGGAAAGCGATCGTTGATCTTTGATCTTTAATATATCCAGCCGGCAACATCCTGTGCATGCATGGCGGGATCTCGAGCAAGATGACCGATCGGGAGGTGTTCACCAAAGTAAGAAATCAAAGATCAAAGATCGAAAGTCAAAGATCAAATATCAAAGGTCACAGTTGGAGTGCTATGTATCTAGTCAGTTATCGATACTGGGCTTACATAGTACGGTAGGTATACTGTAGATTCTCGATTTTTCCAGCTGCCCAAGCCGTTACGCGACTCGAAGGACCACCCGATCGCCTGTGATCTGATGTGGGCCGATCCCATGATCGGACTGAAGGGGTACGGTAACTGAGGCTACTGTATTCAGTTATCGATTAATTCTTCCCTGATTCAGGGACCAAATATCGATTTCCTTCCTTGATTCAGGATCACTTTCGATTTCCCCTGATTCAGGGATTACTGTAGTTTGAATTATCGATTACCCTGATTCAGGGAGAAGCGCAACCACGTACGCGGCGTCAGCGTCTATTTCGGCGAAGATCAACTGGAGAAGACGATGGGCGAGCTGGGCGTCAAGCTGGTCGTCAGGGGACATCAGGTA
>LS563634.1:69919-81775 GCA_900490775.1 Pristionchus maxplancki
CCGTCACCTTTTTGGTCGTTTTTGACCTACTCAAAGTGGTCCGATCAAGATGCGTCTCGGCTCACTTATAGAGGATGGTCATAGCTACACAACGATCACTTGGTCGTCCAAAACGATTGAGAACTAAGACTGCCCCGCCTCGGCGCAGGTTTTCGTCCATTTCGCGTCCCCACCAAGTGGGCGGAGCTTGCGGTCTCTAGTTATCGGCGAATATGATATTGTATCATGCGATTGTCCACTGTCAGGAAAACAAATGGTCGTTCGGCATTTGACCAGAGATTTTCCACCAATTTGAATCCCTGTTGCTGAATAAACAATGAGCATTCGGAAAAAAAATAAATATTGCATGCAGAGCTCTTTATCTTCCTCCCCAACCCCTAGGCGCTGTTTTCTAGAGTACTCTATTTTACCTCCAGCTCTCTTTTTTGCGTTAGTATTCGGCACAACTCTCTGTTGCGCACACTTGGTGATAAAGGAATTGTGATGTCAACTGTTTGGATGGAGATATACACTAGATGGAAATTCGGCACGCGCCTCTCTCGTTTACAATGATCTCTCGCCGGTCAGAGAGACGAGAGAGTACGCAAAATGAGGAGAGACGAATGCCGATTTGTCAACACTAATATACACATACGATGGAGCGAGCTGGAGATTGAGAATCATTATTAGCTCCTCTTATCCGCATGTGACGTCTATAGCATTTCGTGCTGCTCCAGCGTCACTTCTGATGATGACATCGTGCGCCAAACTTTGTTTGTGACCGTTCCCATACGATGAGCGGAAATCATTGTTCTTGATTTGTATTCGCCATTTTTCAGATGATTTGCTATCATTTGTCATTTGATATGTCATTGTTCGTCATATCATTTACCATTTCGACAGCAGAGAACAAATAATCATGATCTTTGATCTCCAAAAAAAATTCAACATTTTTTCACACATTTTCTTCTTTCCCCCACGTATTCCTCCCAGATTATTTCGTGCAGTTATTAGTTAATTTCGGATGAGAACCCTTATAGAAATCGTTATCTCTGATCTTTGACCTCTCCTCAACCCCGAAAACATATTTGACTAGCACCTTATGAAAATAAGGGTAAGGGCTCCTCGTTCACCCTTATCTGGGTACTCCAGAAAGGGGTGAACGAGGAGATTAAGTTTTGAATTTCCCCGCCACACCGCCATGTCGAATCGATTGTCACATTATTTTTCATAGCTATAACAGCAAGCAAGGCATCATGATCTTTGATCTCTCACACCCCAAATGCAACAAACTTTTCACAAAATAAATTATTTTCATGTTTTTCACACATTTCCTTCTTTCCCTCACGTATTCTGCATCTGCAAAAGAAGAGAATGGTCCATTTACATCCCCGATTCAATTAGCACACAAAGGGCGATCTCGCCCCTCCATGGTCTCCTCTTTCCATTCGTCCGTTTTTCTCCCATCCGACTCGGTCGCCAGCAATGAATCGGGTGAGGAATGCCTTATTTTCCGCCTATTTGTTGTTGTTTTTCGCGCTATTTTCTCGCACTCTACCCCCTGTTTTAGTGAATCATCGGTTTTGTAGTGATTTGGTGAAAAGATCGACTACCGTATTCGGATACCGTATTTGCTTGCCTCGCTCGGATACAGTACCTGCGTTCACATACCGTACATTTTGCCCACCACGTCATGACAATAACAACAATTACAATAACAAGAACAATAAAAACAATAATAATAGTCATTGCAGAAGAAGGGTTCTGACGTGTCGCAGTCGTCCGCGAAAAGCTCCAAATCGAAGAAGAGGGGACTGCTCAAGAAGCTCGCCGATGCAGCGACGAAGAAGAAACCGGGTAAGGACCGGGAGCCGGATTATAGGATCCGAGCGCCGGAGCCGGATAATATAACCAGGGCCGGAAGCCGGAACCGGGCAATAGACCATATTCAGAAACTCCACCGACACCCGTAACGCCGCCGACTCCCGTGACGCCGCCGACTCCCGTGACCCCGCCGACGCCCAAGACGCCCGCCTCGCCGGACAAGAGTAGCGTGAGCAAGTAAGGACCGGAAGCCGGAAACCGGAGCCGTGGAATAGATGTTTAAGGATTACGGTAGTTTATCTCTTCAGGAGAAGAAAATGGAAGCGGAAAACGCTGCCGGACTGTGAGAGATGTCTTCCGGATGTGCGTTGTCCTGAATTCGGTGGTTTATCGATTATGGTATCTCGGATACGGTAGTCTATCGATTACGGTATCTTCGATTCGGTAGTCTATCGATTTCTTTAGGTACTGTAGTTTATCGTTTACGGTGTCTCGGATACGGTAGTTTATTGACTATGTACTCTAGAGTACGGTAGTTTATCGATTATGGACTCTAGGGTACGGTAGTTTATCGATTATGGACTCTAGGGTACGGTAGTTTATCGATTATGGACTCTAGGGTACGGTAGTCTATCGGTTACGGTATCTCGGATAGGGTAGTCTATCGATTTCGGAAGTACGGTGCAGAGTCGCGTTGCAGGAGCCAGCTAAGCCGCCACGCTTTACGCCTGGCTGGCACTCGAGGACAATTGTCAACGGAAGAGACGGGATAGTGAAGAAGGCAGCTGAAGACTTCCTCAATCGATATGCAGAATTAGGTGAGCGTGATCTACCGTAACCGGCCTACCGTAACCGTCTACCGCATGCAGGCTACCGTAGTCATTTTACCGTAACCAGTCTACCGTAACCAGTCTACCGTAACCGTCTACCGTAAGCAAGCTACCGTAGTCATTTTACCGTAACCAGTCTACCGTAACCAGTCTACCGTAACCGTCTACCGTATGCAGGCTACCGTAATCATTTTACCGTAACCAGTCTACCGTATCATTACTACCATAACCATTCTACCGTAGTCCTTCTACCGTAACTAGTCTACCGTATCCATTGTACCACATTGTGATTCTACTCAATTTCAGGGGAGGAGGGCATCAAGGCTGAATTCAAGAAGGAGATTGAGGGATACAAGGATCCGAAGTACTCGGACATCGCGTGGCAGGCGAATCCGACGAAGAACAGAGATAAGGTGAAAACAAAAGCAACAACAACAACAACAACAAAAACAACAACAACAACAGGATCTGGTGACGTGTCTGGACGACACTCGTGTCACCCTCTTCGACAAAAAATACATCAACGCATCGTGGGTATCCGATCCAAATCTGGTGCATCGGAAGTACATCATAGCTCAGGTACGGTAATCGCGGGGTACTGTAGGGCAGGGATGGCTTCGCAATCAATGGTCTCTTCATTTCGCATACTCTCTCGCCGGTCAGAGAGGCGAGAGAGCTCGCAGAATGAAGAGAGTCATTTCTTGCCAAGCCATCCCTACTGTAGGGCATTATGGGGTACGGAAATGTAATTGCGGGGCACGGTACTGTAATCGTGAGATACTGTACAGTACAGTAATCCTAGCCAGATTAGGGAATACACAATAACAATAACAACAATAACAAAAACAGCAACAAGCATATTTTGACTTTTCAGAAGCCTATTGTGCCTGCAGCGGCGGGCGACGAATCTACGCTAGAGGAATTCTGGCGGATGGTCTTCGAGACGAATCCAGTGGCCATCGTCAGCTTCAGCGAGGTACAACAACAACAACAACAACAAAAAACAACAACAACAATAACAATTCATTGCAGAAGGACGAGGGCGACTACAACGAGGGCGCGACGGGCCCCTTCGCAGGCGTGTTGAAGGGAGAGGTCTGGCCGATCGACGACCGTGACGCCAGGATCGAGCTGCCCAGCATCATGGTCTGGACAGGAGTGAGTGCAAAACAACAACAACAACAACAACAACAACAACAACAATATTATTATTATTGTTATTATTATTCAGTCCATGGAGAAGGGCATCAAAGACTGCGGCTTGGTGAAAGTGTCCAGGCCGTGCCAGCCCAGTGCGGAGCATCCGAAATGCGCGAAAGCATGCAATATGAAGAAGGCGAGGGTATGTTATTGTTGTTGTTGTTGTTGTTGTTGTTGTTGTTGTTATTGTTGATATTATTGCAGTTGGTGTATTTCTTCAACGCCAAGAACCCGTCCTGGGATGCAACCGGAGTGAAGAGAATCCTCGCCGACATCCAAGAGGTTTGATAGATTTGGTCTGCTTATTCCAGTTTTACTGTGATTACTGTATTCAGTAGCGGCATGGGCGCAGTTTGAGTTTGCACTATGTGCAATGACAATAACAACAACAATAACATAAACAATAACAACAAATAGTTGATTTAACTAAAAAAATTTATTGCAGGCTAACCATGAGCCTAAGAAAAAAATTGATAAAGACGGCCCGATTCTGCTGCTCGACGACTCTTCCGTAAATTATTATTATTTATATTTTGTTTTGTTTATTATTTTTAAATCGTCACATAATTTTTCTGGAACACTACAAAAATTATCGGAAAAGCTATGGTATCGGGTGGCATTTATAACTATCTAGTATATGAGTTCAATGGGTCAGATTATTTACTTCCTGATTGGTTACGGTAGTCGGATCGGTCAGATTCCTAAATTTTCAGGGTCTTTCTCGCGCCTCGATGTTCGCCGCAATCGATATCATGGGCAAGCTTTTCTACAAAGGACACGAGAACGTCTCGGTACGGTGTTGTTGTTGTTGTTGTTCTTGTTGTTTTTGTGGTTGTTGTTGTTGTTGTTGTTATTGTTGTTGTTTTCAGCTCATCGAAGTCGTTCAATGGCTGCGGCGCTGCCGCAACGGCGCAATTCGCACCGAGGATCAATACCTGTTCGTCTTCCAGTGTCTCCTTCGCATCATCACGAGAGCGGTCAGTGTCAAAAACAAAAACAAAAAAAAACAAAAACATAACAGCATGAAAGCCTCGTTGGAGTATACGATCTCAAACTGTCGGAGAAAACAATCGCAATGTACAAGAAGAGTAGAGAGGTATGAAATTTAATTTTTCTACGTTTTAGTCCATTTTAATAATTAAAATTTAGGAGGAAAACGTGAAGGAAGAAGCTTATCGGACTAAAAAGACGAAGATTGAACAAGAGAAAGCAAAGAAGAAGGAGGAAAATGCAAAGAATGAGAAGGAGGAACAGGATAACAAGGGGAAAGAGAAGAAGGACGCCCAGGAGAAGAAGTGACCTAATAATAATGATTGTCCATTGAGAGCGGAGAGACCATTTGTCCCGCCCGACGACTGATAAAGTCTTGATGACTGAAACAATACAATACATATTTATCAGTGTCGCTATCTGGGCGCTGATCAAGATGGGGTGTCAGGGGGCTCACCGAGTGACGAGAGAGCACGTGAAATGAAGAGACGGATTCTTCATATTGACAACCCTACCCGTCACCTCAGCACACTTCGGAAGCCGATTCTCGTCAGACAAAACATTTCACACTTTTCCCCCAGGCATTGCTGTTGATTTGGGATGACAAATCGGCACGCGCCTCTCCTTATTCCGCGTGCTCTCTCGTCTCCCTGACCGACGAGAGATCATTCGAAACGAGAGGGGCGCGTGCCGAACCGGCATTACTACTGTTGATGATATCGAAACGGTTTACCAAATCGAATCTAGGCATAATATGAGATTTTCATGAGGAGGATATAGGTCATATCGACAGCAGCGAGCAAACAATCATGATCTTTGATCTCTAAAAAGTTCAACATGTTTTTCACACATTTTCTCATTCCCTCACGTATTCTGCATCTGCAAAAGTGAAGAATGCCCCATTTACATCCGTAATTCAATTAGCACACAAAGGCCGATCTCGCCCCTCCATGGTCTCCTCTTTCCATTCGTCCGCTTTTCACCCGTCCGACTCGGTCGACAGCAATGAATCGGGTGAGGAATTTTCCTTTTTTTCGTATCTTTCGCCTATTTTTGTTGCTTTTTTCGCGCAATTTTCTCGTAATCTACCCCTTGTGATAGTGAATCATCAGTTTTGTAGTGATTTGGTAAAAAGATCGACTACGGTATTCGGATACCGTATTTACTCATGCTTGCCTCGCTCGGATACAGTACCTGCGTTCAAATACCGTACATTTTGCCCACCACGTCATGACAATAACAACAATTACAATAACAAGAACAATAAAAACGATAACAATAACAACAATCATTGCAGAAGAAGGGTTCGGACGTTTCGCAGTCGTCCTCTAAGGCGTCCAAGAAGTCAAAGAGGAAGGGACTGCTGAAGAAGATCGTCGATGCAACGAAGAAGAAGAAAGCGGGTAAGAACCGGGAGCCGGATTATAGGATCAGATTCGAGAGCCGGATCCGGATAATATGACGAGCACCGGAAGCCGGGACCGGGTAATAGGCAAACAACCAGGTACAGGAGCCGGGGAATATGCAAAGAACCGGGAAGCCGGAAACAGGTAATAGGCAAACACCCAGGTACAGGAGCCGGGGAATAGGCAAAGAACCAGCTATAGGAGCCGGGGAATAGGCAAAGAACCAGGGACAGGAGCCGGGGAATAGGCCAAGAACCGGAAAGCCGGATAATATGACGAGGACCGGAAGCCGGAACCGGGAAATAGACCATATTCAGAAACTCCACCGACACCTGTGACGCCGCCGACGCCCGTGACCGCGTCGACGCCCAAGACGCCCGGCACGCCGGACAAGAGCACGGCGCGCAGCGTGAGCAAGTGGGTGAAATCCGGAAACCGGAACCGTGAAATAGGTCCCGGCTCCGGTTTCACGGTTTTGTTGTTGAAGGATTACGGTAGTTCATGGACTCTTCAGGAAAAGATGGCGTCCCAGACCGCCGCTGCCGGATTGTGAGAGAGATGTTCCGGATGTGCGTTGTCCTGAATTCGGTGGTTTATCGATTACGGTATCTTAGATACGGTAGTCTATCGATCACGGTATCTTGGATATGGTAGTCTATCGATTACGGTATTTCGGATTCGGGAGTTTATCGATTATGGAATCTCGGATACGGTAGTTTATCGATTACGGTATCTTCTATACGGTAATAAATCGATTACGGTATCTTGGATACGGTAGTTATTGATTACGGTAATTTCGCAAGTACGGTACAGAGTCGCGTTGCAGGAGCCAATTAAGGAGCCGCGATTTGAACCTGACTGGCAGTCGAGAAGACTTCCCCATAGGAAAGACGGGGTGTTGAAGAAGGATGTCGAAGACTTCTTCAACCGATATGCTGAACTGGGTGAGCGTCATCTACCGCATCCAGTCTATCGTAACCAGTCTACCGTAACCAGTCTACCGTATCTACCGCATTGTGATTCTCCTCAACTTCAGGGGAGGAGGGCATCAAGGCCGAATTCAAGAAGGAGATTGAGGGATACAAGGATCCGAAGTACTCGGACATCGCGTGGCAGGCGAATCCGACCAAGAACAGAGATAAGGTGATCAAAAACAACAACAACAGAAACAACAACAACAACAACAACAACAACAACAACAACAACAACAACAACAACAACAATAGCATTCCAGGACATGATGACGTGCCTGGACGACAGTCGTGTCATCCTCGCCGACAAGCGTTACATCAACGCGTCGTGGGTGAACGATCAGATGCTGGTGTACAGGAAGTTCATCATAGCTCAGGTACGGTAATGGGGTACTGTAGGTTATGATGGGATACGGTAATGGGGCACTGTAGGGTATGATGGGGTACGGTAATGGGGTATGATGGGGTACTGTAGGGTATGATGGGGGACTGTAGGGTATGATGGGGTACGGTAATGGGTACTGTAGGGTATGATGGGATACGGTAATGGGGTATGATGGGGTACTGTAGGGTATGCTGGGGTACTGTATGGTATAATGGGGAACCGTAATTGCGGGGTACTGTAATCGTGGGTTAACAAAAACAACAACAAGCATATTTTGACTTTTCAGAAGCCTATTGTGCCTGCAGCGGCGGGCGACGAATCTACGCTAGAGGAATTCTGGCGTATGGTCTACGAGACGAACCCAGTGGCCATCGTCAGCTTCAGCGAGGTACAACAACAATAACAATAACAACAAAAATAATAATAACAAAAACAACAACAATATTATTGCAGAAGGACGAGGGCGACTACAATGAGGGCGCGACGGGCCCCTTCGCAGGCGTGTTGAAGGGAGAGGTTTGGCCGATCGACAACCGCGACGCCAAGATCGAGTTCCCCAGCGTCGTCGTCTGGACAGGAGTAAGTACAAAACAATAACAACAACAACCACAACAACAACAACAACAACAACTTTATTATTGTTATTGTTCTTCAGTTCGTACTGCGGAGCCTCGACTGTTGCGAGATGAGACTGTCAAAGCCTTGCGAGCCCGGTGCGGCTCATGAGTATTGCAAAAATGGATGCAAGCTGAAGCCATCGAGAGTATGTTATTGTTATTGCTGTTGTTGATGTCATTGTTGATGTTATTGTTTTTGCAGACGGTGTACTTCTTCAACGCCAAAAACCCGTCCTGGCACGCTGCCGGACTGAAGAAGATCCTCGCCAACATTGAATTGGTTCGATTTCTGTACATTTACTTCAACATTTGCTATGATTACTGTAGCTATGGGATGAATTCAGTAGCGGCTCGGGTGTTGGTTTAATTAAAAAATAAATGTGCAATTATGATAACAATGATATCAACATAAACAATAACAACAAATAGTTGGTTTAACTCAAATAAATTGCAGGCTAACCATGATCCAAGCAAAAAAAAGGATAAAGTCGGACCGATTCTGCTGCTCGACGAATCTTCCGTAAATGATTATTATTATTAATTTTTTGTTTTGTTTATTTGTTTTGCATCTCCTCATAATTTTTTTGGATCACTACAAAAAATCATCGGGACATGTTACGGTATTGGGTTTATAATGGGTTAGCTTGGTGACTTCCTTGAGGGTTACGGTAGTCGGATGTGCCAGATTCCTAACTTTCCAGGGTCTTTCTCGTGCCTCGATGTTCGCTGCAATCGATATCTTGGGAAGGCTTCTCACCAGAGGACGCAAGAACGTTTCGGTACGGTATTGTTGTTGTTGTTGTTATTGTTATTGTTATTGTTTTCAGCTCATCGAAGTCGTTCAATTTCTGCGGCGCTGCCGCAACGGCGCAATTTGCACCGAGGATCAATACCTGTTCGTCTTCCAGTGCCTGCTTTACATCATCACGGGAGAGGTCAGTGAAAAACAACAACAATAACAAAAACAAAAACAATAACATAACAGAACAAGTATGAAGACTGCCTTGGAGATCACAAACTCAAACTGTCGGAGAATGCAAATGCAATGTACCAGAAGATCGACAGTTCAGTGAAAAAGAGTAAGGAGGTATGAAATTTAATTTTTCTACGTTTTATTTAATTTAAATAATCAAAATTAAGGAGGAAAACGTGAAGGAAGAAGCTTATCAGACTAAAATGACGAAGATAAAGGAAGAGAAGACTAAGAAGAAGGAGAAGGAGGAACAGGAGAACAAGGGGAAAGAGAAGAAGGAAGTCCAGGAGAAGAAGTGACCAACTAATTATGAGTGTCCATTGAGAGCGGAGAGACCATACGTCCCGCCTGACGACTGATAAAGTCTTGATGACTGAAACAATACAATACATATTTATCAGTGTAGCTATCTGGATCAAAATGGGGTGTCAGAGGACTGCTCTTCACATTACGAAATAGTACTTTTGAGGGATCTCGGGTTACTGTTCGACGCTGTCTGTGTTTCTTTCTGTGTGACTGCAACAAAGCATTGTAAATACATTCCAATCATGTCCACAAAGTTTATGTTGATACGAATGGTATTGAATAAGGTTGTCAAAATGAAGACACCGCCTCTTCATTTCACGTGTTCTATCGTCGCTCGAACCAGTGAGAGCGGGCGGAATGATGAGGCGAATTCTTCATTTTGACAACCCTAGTATTGAAACGAGTAGCAGATAATGAGAGAAATCAACGATGAAACTTAAAATAATCTCATTAGATAATTTCAAAGATGTATTTTTCAAATTTTCAAGCATTTCCTCCAGGCACAGAGGCCCCGTGGGGGGTGCTGGGCCAATATCGCCCTCCAGTCATCCCTATTTTTCTCTTGTAGATATAGAAAAACTAGTCCAGGTAACGGTTTTTTCTATGTTTTCTAATAAAATAATTTTAAAAAACAGTATTTCAGTTCGTGCACCATATGACTAAGAAATGCGTTATAATCGTAAAAACAGATGACGATAATCGTGCTTGTCAAATGGGAGAATTAAGTATAAGTTATACTGGAAGGTTCCATCTGGTCATTGGCAATATGAGCTCGTTCGGGTAAGAATCGGACAAATCCTGATGGATCGGCACAATAAAAAATGATCAGTTTTCTGAAAATCTGTGTTTTGGGGTTCTTGAGGTCACTGATGACGATGGGTATAATCATTTTCTATAATGTTCCTCCGTTGGCTCCAGATGACGTCACGTCGAAAACGGTTTTTGTGGAATTTCTCCGTCCACGAGGTCGCTAAAATTAGGAGAAAATGTTTCCTAGGGTAGAATTTGATGCTGATCACGCCTGTTTAGTTCATTTCTCATGAATTTTATTCATAACTTTGAAAAATGCAACTTTTTACTTGGCCGTTAGTAAGACGCGCGACCTACACAGATCGGACCGGAATGTCAAGGAAGAGGGAGGGAGGGGAAGGAGTGGGGGAATTACTAACATTCCAGTTCACTTTCTTTCTGCTCATTGAAAAACTATGTCTTCGATTTGGCTCAAATTACATATTTAGAATCCTCGCACCCTTCCGGTCCGATCTGTGTAGGTCGCCCATCTTACTAACGGCCCAGTAAAAAGTTGCATTTTTCAAGATTATGAATAAAATTCATGAGAAATGAACTAAACAGGCGTGATCAGCATCAAATTCTACCCTAGGAAACATTTTCTCCTAATTTTAGCGACCTCGTGGACGGAGAAATTCCACAAAAACCGTTTTCGACGTGACGTCATCTGGAGCCAACGGATGTACATTATAGAAAATGATTATGCCCATCGCCATCAGTGACCTCAAGAACCCCAAATTCCGGAGTTTCACAGAATTGACCTTTTTGAGATGTGCCAGCTCTTGTTCGATTCTTAGGCGAACGGGCTCATATGCACAGTCCATTTCGTCGTGAAAGAAGATAATCTGTGAATTATCGACAGAAAAGTCATGATAAAGGAACCTTGTGGAATAAATAGGTATTCGTATAATCGATGATTCCCTCTGGTGCCTCTTCGGCGAGCTTGATTTAAATTCACGCTTCATATTGAATCCCCTGGCATCTCCTTCATAGTGATGAATTGGCGAGTGTGTAAGCGTCTTCGCACTCGTTGTTTCGCCCATTTTGAGTCTAGTATATAAGGCGACCGAAACTAATATTGGGTGACGATAGAGTGAGTTTGAACTAAACTCTCGAAGTAACAACAGTTTCACAACACACTTTTGCCAATTTCAGAAAATGCTATTGTGGTCTGCCATTTTCGAAGCATTTTTCACAATTTTTCAATTTCATCGAATTTTTGGCACTTAATATTTTTCGTCGTCTATTTTCATGTTCATGCTTTTACTGATTTACAATGCATCAACAACATGGAATCATTTCCATTATTTATTATCATTTCTTGGTTATCACAGGATCATCAATAAGCGTCTTTATCCGAAACACAAGAGGTGTGTGATTCATTGGCTTTCCACAACGCGTTTTCAGAGTCTGAAAATGCGTTGCTCCACTCATTCCTCCCTCCCCTCCCTTACCGAGTTGGTCGCTGCCTCTCTCCACAACGCGTTTTCAGAGTCTGAAAATGCGTTGCTCCACTCATTCCTCCCTCCCCTCCCTTATCGAGTTGGTCGCTGCCTCTCTCCACAACGCGTTTTCAGAGTCTGAAA
>LS563634.1:81875-94987 GCA_900490775.1 Pristionchus maxplancki
GTCTGAAAATGCGTTGCTCCACTCATTCCTCCCTCCCCTCCCTTACCGAGTTGGTCGCTGCCTCTCTCCACAACGCGTTTTCAGAGTCTGAAAATGCGTTGCTCCACTCATTCCTCCCTCCCCTCCCTTACCGAGTTGGTCGCTGCCTCTCTCCACAACGCGTTTTCAGAGTCTGAAAATGCGTTGCTCCTCTCATTCCTCCCTCCCCACCCTTACCGAGTTGGTCGCTGCCTCTCTCCACAACGCGTTTTCAGAGTCTGAAAATGCCTTGTAGTAACAATTCCACGAACTTTTCCTCCTTCAACTCCAACAAAAAGTGAAATCGTTGGTTCTTGAATTGTAACGACATTGCTTTGATCTCAGAGTTTCAGCTACTGGAAGAATTGCATTGCCTTATCTGAAGAAAAGTCATCAAAAGGTTTGGCTATTCAGTAATCAAACAGATAGTATCCAGAAAACTTCGGTTTTGTGTGATAGAGGATCGTTGATTAACGGTTGCCATGTGAAGGAACACAAGCTGCTTCCTATTCAATCTCATAGAATTGCAAACCAACCATTCTCCTCAAGGCGCGAAGAAGGAAATGGGAATGGATAGATTGTTCCCATTGTCCACTCTCATTTCTCCCTACTTCGTTCATTGAGGCAGGTCGCCAGTGTAAATCTGCACGGGGGTTCTTTGAGTTTTCCGTGTCAATGATGAGATCCTTACCCATTATCTTATTCAATTTATCTTTCTGGATACTATCTGTTTGATTACTGAATAGCCAAACCGGTATTACCTCGAAATATAAATTTTTTTTCGTAAATCCACGTTAGAAAAATATTTTTTTGGAAATTTTACTTGGGAAAAATAAAATGAAAAAACCGAAAATAAAAAAATTACTGTAGAAATTCGTATACCGTAACCATTTTTTGATAAGTCTTTTTTCGTAAATTTTTTTTCGTAATTTTTTTTCTGTAAATTTTTTATGGGAATTCCATGTTTTGTTAAATTTCATTTTATGTTATATTAATTCCAAATCATGTTAATCATGAATTTAAACAAAAAATTAACAAAAAAAGAAAAAAAACTGATTTCCCATAAAAAAATTACGAAAAAAGACTTTTCAAAAATCAATTTCTCAAGCAAAATTTACAGTAAATATATTACGGTATCGTCTTTTCATGAAGCTCACAGCGTGCTGACCCCCTTTGTTCTCTCCAGATAAGGGTGAACAAGGGGATTAATTTTTGAATTTTCCCGCGTTACCGTAATCGAACTGCAAAACACTTTCGCTATTTGCGATCTCTCTGAAACATATCGCGAATACGGCAACGCGGGAAAATTAAAAAATTACTCCCCTTGTTCAGAATGAGAATTGCGATATGTTTCAGCAACCTGTCAAGTCTCAAATTTGCAGTTCGATATGTAAAGTGACCCACCCTTTTCTGTAGGGATAGAATGCTGTGAGCTTCTTTACACACTTTTTTTTCTAATTAAAAATTTACAAAAAATTACTTTCTGAAGTGATTTTTTCGGGAATAAATTTATATTCCTAGGTAGTACCGCCAAACCTTTTGATGACTTTTCTTCAGATAAGGCAACGCAATTCTTCCAGTAGCTGAAACTCTGAGATCAAAGCGAGTGGAGCAACGCATTTTGAGTGGGAATGAGTGGAGCAACGCATTTTCAGACTCTGAAAACGCGTTGTGGAGAGAGGCAGCGACCAACTCGGTAAGGGAGGGGAGGGAGGAATGGGTGGAGCAACGCATTTTCAGACTCTGAAAACGCGTTGTGGAGAGAGGCAGCGACCAACTCGGTAAGGGAGGGGAGGGAGGAATGAGTGGAGCAACGCATTTTCAGACTCTGAAAACGCGTTGTGGAAAGCCAATGAATCACACACCTCTTGTGTTTCGGATGAAGACGCTTATTGATGATCCTGTGATAACCAAGAAATGATAATAAATAATGGAAATGATTCCATGTTGTTGATACATTGTAATGCACCCGAATTGATAACTAAAAAATATTTCACGACGAGATAAAGATCACATATTTCAACTAAGGAAAATAAGTAAAGTACAACGCAAAAATGGTAAAATTCAATCGAAATGATTTTCGTCGAAATTCGCGTAGAGAACTGTTCTCGATCAAGAGTTTTGTTCAAACTCACTCTACCTTCACCCAATATTAGTTTCGGTCGCCTTATATAATCATCTCTGCTTCATTCTTCCCCCACAGTCCTCATGTCCATCACCATTCACTAATTATTATTCATCTTGCGCTCTCGATAGAACATATGTAATATTATTACATAGACATGCCCATCACCCCCACCTCATCCGCCTGGAAATCTACTCACTTCTTACGACTTATTACTACTAAATTTAATATTAATGAACCATAATTTATATTGTTTCCTTGCCTTGTAACCCCTCATATGGAGATACTTTACATACTCAGACATGCCCATCACCCTCACCTCATCCGACAACAAGTCCTTCACTGTGGATCGCAAAGCAATCAGTCATGCTGGAACTATCGAGAACCTGATTATGGTGAGGAGTCTTAGTCCTTTGTCATATCCATTGCTTAAAGCTAAGTTTACAGACCTTTTAAACCAAAGAATGCTCCAGTTTTTTGTCATAAGCTTAGATATAATGTCCATAGTATAATTGTTGACCTTAGGTCTTACAATTAGTCTTGAGTCTTATCCAAGCCTTACTTATTCAGTCCACGGTTCTAGACGACGTCTTAGTGCTAACCTTAGGTCCTAGCCCCTATCCTTAATCCTAAGTTTTATCCAAACCTTACTTATTCAGTCCATGGTTCTAGACGACGTCTTATTGCTAACCTTATGTCCTAGCCCCTATCCTTAATCCTAAGTTTTATCCAAACCTTACTTATTCAGTCTATGGGCCTGGACGACGCAGACGTCCCTATGCCCATTCCGCTGCCGAAAGTCACCGGAGACGTACTCGGAAAGGTATTGCGGGCTTTCGGCACTAGGTCGGATGAGAACCAGAAGTAGGCGAGAGACAACTGTTATATCAGAGACGGTATTGCGAAATTGTTCTCATCCGACCTAGTGCCTAGCTTTCTCATTGATGACACGGAGGAGGAGCACTCTTTCAAGATACCTGGCTGACCATGCCAGCGACGATTTGCTCAGATGAAAGATTAAGCCATGTCTAAGAACATATGTGTTGACATGAATCTGCTAACAGTCATCTCTCCAGGTTGTCGAGTGGCTCGAGCAGCACAAGAACGACACTGTCTATGTGGAACAAGACGAGAATGCGGAGAAGAGGACGGATGACATCAAGCGGTGGGACAAGGAGTTCCTGGCGGTACGTTCCATTGTGCGGAAGCTTAGTGGAACCGAATATGGGGACATCACACTGGAAATAGGGCGGTCCCTTCCTTAGTGGGGCAGGACGAGAATGCGGAGAAGAGGACGGATGACATCAAGAAGTGGGACAAGGATTTCCTGGCGGTACGTTCCATTGTGCGGAAGCTTAGTGGAACCGAATATGGGGACATCACACTGGAAATAGGGCGGTCCCTTCCTTAGTGGGGCAGGACGAGAATGCGGAGAAGAGGACGGATGACATCAAGAAGTGGGACAAGGATTTCCTGACGGTACGTTCCATTGTGCGGAAGCTTAGTGGAACCGAATATGGGGACATCACACTGGAAATAGGGCGGTCCCTTCCTTAGAAAAAGACGAAAACCAGGAGAAGAGGATGGATAACATCCCAATGGGACAAGGAGTTCCTGGCGGTATGTTCCACAGTACGGGCACTCAATAGAACTAAAATGGGAGCCGGGGACACAGTTCTTTAGAGGTCCCTTCTAAGTAGAGAGAAGGACAAGCCACGATGTGGGACAAGGAGTTCCTGGCGGTACGTTCCATAGTACGGAAGCTCAATGGAGTCAAAAATGAGAGCCGTGGACACAGTTCTCTAGGGATGGGGTGGTTACTTTCTATGCAGAGCTGGATGGCATCCGAAGTGGGATTGACAGCTCTTTGAAAACATCAAGGCCATGGAGGTCAGATCAGATTTAACTGTTCCTTCATCGAATCTTAGTTAGGGAATGCAACAGCCTGGGCCAACAATTACTGTGATTTGAGACGATAAATATTCGATCCGATTCCAGAAATACGACTCGTCCGACGTTCTTGAACTTCTTCTCGCCGCCAACTACCTCGATATCAAGCTGCTGCTCGTGAATTGCTTGAAGTTCACCGCTCATACGATCAAGGTTCGCTAATTAGTTATCTAGACGATCTACACCACAATTATAATACAATGGGGGAGCTGTCACAATTGCTCTTCTTCCTCTCTTAGCTAAGTGAGAAAGGAGAGCAATTGTGACAGCCTCCCAATTGTTCTATAATAAATATTATACTAGCCTAATATACAACTTAATTTCTTGAAAAATTCGTCTGGTTTCAGAACAAGTCTAGAGATGAACTCCGAGAAATCTTTCACATAGAGAACGATTTCACGGCTGAAGAAGAGGAACAGATCGAGAAGGAAAACAAGTGGGTGGAGAATTGAAGGTTTCAGCCACTGATCCTCAATCATTGTCACATTTTCGAAAAACGAATAAACAATTTTGGGAAACCCCTGTGTTGAGCAGTTGGATCAAGTTTATCGAATGCATATTATGGATCACACATTCACGAGTTTCATGATTGCCTCAACCTCCAGATCGTCTGTGATCGCCCACTTTCTGCCGCTGGCCTCATGCCAGTCGTGTAGGCCGCATCTGAATGAAATACTTGTTTCGTAGAGCTTGAAATACGAGTCACCGTCTCTACGCTCTCTCGCCTGGTCTACTGACGAGAGAGAATGAAGAAACTCTTTTTTCGAGCTCTATTGTCTCGTCAGTGACTATGAATGGCTCCACCCTAATCCACCTCCAGCTATCCTATCGCTCGTTCTACTCGTTCAACCGTGACAAAGATGATCCTTCGGAACCACTTCTCCCGTATAATACTATCCAACTGGCTGGGCATTAACTTGAGGGCTCTACTAAAAGGCACGACTGGAACGCATGCCATGCCATCAAGACGTCAGTATCGGCTCAAGCTCCACTGTAAAAGCCACCTGGCATACTCCCTCTCGAGTCTCGTCGCTATCTCCGAGGACATTGCTGCCGCTCGCGGTGGGTGTCTGAGGACGAACTCGCGGAGCTGATAATGTGTTTACAAACATCATAAAAACAAAAACAAGTAAACAAGTCAGACCTTTTCGAGGTAATCTTGCTGCATGTTTCTGTTCGGGTACGCACTAGCTTCAAACTTCAGGCTCGCGTGGTTCAGAACTGTGTCCGCAAGCAGATTGAAGCGGCTGCATTTCGAAATACGACTCACAGTCTCTTCATTTTGCACACTATCTCGCCCGGTGACGAAATAGTAGGGAGAATGAAGTAATTTACGGCGATGGGACGTTTTGGAACCATATTTCTACGGGAAATGAGGTCTTAGACAAATCCTATTTCAGCATCACGTTTTCTGGACGAATATTTGTATTTGTGGCATTTTGGTAAACATCACAACAGTGGTTCAAAAAAAGGTTCCAAAACGTCCCATCACCGTAATTTTCAATTTTTCGAATGTTCAAGTGAAGTAAAGACCCTTACTGGTCCGTGGCATTGGCGACGTGCTCGAAGAAGAATCGGTGGAAGTCCTGCCACTGGTTCGATCTCGATGTGCGATGCCCTAGCCCGGATATCCAATCCGGCCGCACGTTTGTTACCTCCCCCAAGAAGTTATCGGTGAGAAAACTGCGAAGTGGGTTATCATTTCCGGTTCTTTTGTAATATGCTGAGACAAAATATCAAGCCATGTCTAAGAACATAAATACCTCACCGCCAATATATTGAAGCATTCCTCCACTCGGTGGTGCATTGTATGTTGAGATATTGCCCGTATTTGTGGTCGACGGGCGCCGTCCAATATGCGGTCGCGTTATTGTGCATCTCGTTCCAATTCGCGACCCAATACCTCCTGAAGCCAATCAAGAGTCTTCAAGAGTCAACAGCAATTGGCAAAGATCCTTGACCATTGAGATCCCAATTAGGGATGTAAATTCAATACCCATTACCGATAAAAAAGGTAAATTAATTGGGTAATTGGTTTTGTATTGACCCAATTAATTGACTTTTATTTCTCGTTTTTCGATGGATTTAGCGGCCGCAAAGTCAATTAATTAGGCATTGGAATTGATCAGGTAACCCTAATCATTCCCCCGCCCTTACCATCCTGCAGGCCCATTGCCTTGATGCCAGGATAAATCTGTATCTTTACCTGAAGCCAAAGCCGTACCGATCGTTATTGTCGCAGTATATGTAAGTACTGAAGGAAATCTCGATAAGGATCAGAGATGTGCATTCCGGGCTCACTCGCTGTCAAGATAATCATACGAATTGTTCACGCATTTACGATCCGTTTCCAATTCTCCCAATATCATACGCTGAAATAAGAACGCATATAATATGCGCATCATATAACGCTTACGGTCTCGGTCTCCTCAGTGAATGCTCGTCTCTCCACATACTGCTTGACATCCTCAAATATCTGGCTATAGTTGACATAGCCAATGCTGAATGCAGCAAACATCGATTTGCGTACAGCAGCATACTGAAAACGTGAGAAATACAATAAAATATATATTTAAATTGCGATAAATACCAATTTGAACCGCTCCTGCTCTGTGTAAATTCGTTTCTGAAGCACGATTGGACTAGCGTAGAACGCGAAATACAAATGATGAAATTCATCATCAATTAAGAAAAACGAGGAATCGGGCACAGCAATTGTCAAACAGGGCTCTGAAAAGGCTGCAATCGATCATTGTTCCGATTTGCCACTCGCCGTTTTTGCGAAACACTTTGACGTGCTGTGTCCCATTTATCTCGTAAAGGATGGGAATAGTGTATCGGGTTCTGAACTATTGATTGTGAACAATTTCTATAGGAACTAACTTGGTATCTCTGAGTTGGGGATCGAAATACGTTGAGTGATATCGAGTTTGAGTTATTGTAACGGTACCGTTGACTCTTTTCACGTTGAGCAGCGCCTTTCCTGGCTATAATCAGGGGAGTAGTATGTGTCCTCTCAACGTGTACCAATTGTACATACTGAGAGGTTTTCGCCTCTCTGTCGACGATTTTCAATGCAATGGTAATCGCAGTACGTAGAATTGGTGCACGTTGAGAGGACACCAGACTACTCAGGGGGTATTTATAACGCATTTTCTATAACATCGCCAGGTGGTCGCCAGGCGCTCAAACGTTGGGTACATGACCCCTAGCGATCTGGGACACTACCCACAAAAAATTATTTGGCAGGTCAACTATAAATAGAGAATCGCGCATTGCTCACCTGATAGATGAAATCTCGAAGAAACTCCCATGCCACAGCAGGATCCTGGCAAGATTTAGTGACGGCGGCAATCAAATATTCCTCATCAATAACCGATCCGTGTTGATCGTTTATGTACTTCTGAATATGAATACTCTCCAAAGATCTTGCATTTTTCTTTTACCAGAATATCCTTTCTTGAACCGGGACATAAACGCTCTAGCAACTTGAAGATTTGCGATGCCTTAATGACGATATTTTGACAGTTATACAAGCAGAGTCATTCACCTTCTCAGATCTAATTGCGTTCTTGGAATGAAGATACTGTTTCGTTGTGCTGGTATGCGTTAATTTCTCTCCAAGCGATCTTTCGTGTAGTGATGAAAAGAGAATTTGTGCAGGAATGTCTTCAAAACGTTCTGGCTGAAATATACGATGATCCAAATTATGTCTCTAATTAATTAATAATCAATAATTAATTAATTAATTATGTCTCTAATTGTGTCACCACTGTACCTCAGTTTCCGTTTTGTTTATTAGATAATATGATAGCATCTCATGCAGCCATATTTGCTCACTGCGTTGCAACGAAAATGCAATTCCCGTAACCTTAACACCTAGTTTCGAACAAAAAATGAAATAAACTTACTAATTGAGTTAAATTTCTGTTTTCAAACATCTTGTTCTTGTAATAAGGCACATCCCAGAAATTGTAGCGGCCAATGATGGCAAGTCCAGGTTGAATATTCTGTGAATAGGTTCCTTCCAGAATTACTATGTCTGAAAAGCAAAGGGCTGTCATCGGACTATGCATACATGTTATCTACCCAGTTTATGTTCAGGCATATCCAGAGTTGTGTTTCTCAATAGTTCCAAACTCCGCTTTAGAAATGCTGCAATATCTACTTTTATGTTTTTCATTTTTTCCCAATCATCAGTAGGCTGGACGTAGTATTCATGTGAATTGTCCGACATGATCAATCGAATCTGGACAGATCCGTTTATTTCTGGAAAAATTAGACAATAAATTCACCTTTCCAAACCCTTTCACATCCATCTTTTGAATCGCCAGGTAATTTACTGATAGTGCAACTTGATAGGTTGACAATGATCGTGTTTTCTCGAATACTGAGATAATGCGTCTAAAACAAATAATGTGAGTTTATAATAGAACCTATGATTACCCCTCGCTTGCGCTCTCTGTTCTCTCAACATCCGTGTTCGAGTAAACATTCAATCCGCTGGGATGATTCACTCGTAGCTCGAATGCGGCCTAAACGAGTTGAATATAGTAAACATGTTCGCCTACGTTGTTTGCAGTTATGACAGCGTGACACACATACACACATACACATACATACACATATACACACATACGCACATACACACATGCGCACATACACACATACATACATACATATACACATGCGGGCAGACAGACATCTTGAGATTATCCTAGGAATTAGCAATTAGTCACCTTGAAAGACGGCTCGTCAAAGCAGGGAAACCAGAATCGAGCGCCAGTTGGAAAGTTCTTAGAGGCGAGAAAGAAATCTCCGTTGGAATCGAGCGATTTGTTGAGCTTCGGGTCCCTGAAGACTTATTCCTGACCTTTCCCAATCTCGCTAACAACTCTCCCCCCTTCCAACTACATCCACCTACAGACACATGTAACTATTTCGTCGCGCCTCGGGCGTAGTTAGGTTATTATTATTACTAATGTTAGAAAAAAATTTCAATTTAAATTCACCAATTCTCGTAGAGCCCATACTCGTCCATTTTGGCCATTCCTCGATAGGTAATCTGAAAACGATTTCGAATGTCGAAAATGGACCTCAAGTAAGAACTTTTCGTCTGAACGAATGGTTCTATTTGCATGAACAGTGATCGTTTCTCGTTCTGAGTCTGCAGAAATTCCGGTAACCTCAGCAGGTTCGCTTAATATGAGAACGTTGACTAGTCGGGCCTGCAACGAATTAATATGTGTCAGATTACAGACAGATACATATGTATCCTGACATCAGGCAATGGCCCCGCAGGATAACTTTACGGAGAGGATTAAGATCGAGTCAGATGGAAATCTCATGATACCTTCGCAATGACCAGTCCGTTCGAATGGAGTTCTATGCTGTTGGTGGGTCGGATAATATGCAGATAGATGGTTACTGTTCCTGAGATTTTAAATTTAAATTAAACTACCAAAATCGTAAAGTCACCGTTGAAATCCGATTGTTCGGCTCCCTCGTGCCCTCTGACATTCACTGATAGATCAAGGGCGTAGTTCAGAGGGACAACGGCATCCGTGAGATGAAGATCTTTCCTGCATAGAGGTCGAAATACGGGTAATCGTCTCTTCATTTTGCACATTCTCTCGCCTCTCAAGCGATGTGAGAGCATGCAAAATGAAGAGACGATAAAGACTCACTTGAGATATTTCTCGACTTCACTCCACTTCATGCCCCTCATGTAGACTGGGAGAGAATCATCCGGATTGGACGAATGACAAAATGCGATTAGTAAAAGCAGATATAGGAAAATTGAAGAGCGCATGGTTGCAATGGCGAAATGAACAGGAAAAATCATTTATGTAGCTGAGTGAACTAAACAATTGAGATCGAATGTCGGTAGTCTCTCTATTGGAATTGTCTCTCGCATGGAGGAAGAATGAGGGACTGCGAGTGATGTTGAGACGTCTAAACATTGAATCACAGATATTTTCATGTATTCTATTAAATTGAGTAAATGTCACGTAATTCGTGGAATGACAAGTATGAAATCTTTATTAGCCGTTGCGTAACTATCGGGTACAATAATCGTCATGATATCCGCAATATTCGGCTTCCCATCCGGTCCCCACAGTTGAAGTGCCGTTGGCGGTGAAGACAATCTGAATATCATATCATATTTATCCTGGTACTAGACAATGGGACCGCTGGGAAATTGTTCTATAAGAGATGGTTTAAATACGTTTAGCTATTGAGTCCGTCAAAAAGCGAGAGAGAAGTGAGGTAGCATCAATTGGTAGGGGATTGGGATCTTCGTACACATAGTATGCAATACGTAGGAACGATCTGAATCGATCCAATTTTCTTACTTTGTTCGTTCCGGCTGGCTCTCAATAGAAGAAGAGCTTACCTTCATGGCAAATGATGATGAAATGTACAGTTGGTCGAGAACGGGAGAATCGGACGTGAACCTGAATAATTGCACTTGAGTTGGAAATACGGGTAATCGTCTCTTCATGTCGCCCGCTCTCTCGCCGGTCAGAGTAGCGAGAGAGTGCGCGGAATGAATAGACGATTACCCGTTTGTCCAACTCTAGCACGGCTCTCACTGAGTGATCACTATTCAAAACTTTTGAATACTAAGGTGCAAGTTAAAACTGAACTGATGAATGAGCAACATATATGAAATATTTCACATACGTTAGGAACGGCTCCGTGCTGTTGAGTCCGTTAAAAAGCGAGAGAGAAGTGCCGGACTGACAGTCGTACGTGCGGAATCTCACGCTTGCCTTAAATTAAAATTGATAAATAATAGGTGTTATGTAGTGGTCTGTCCTTACTCCAAGAGCATAGAGGAGAGAGCTTTATCAGCAACAGGCCAGTACGGCCGCACAAGCAAGAAGACCGGGTCAGCGGGAACGAGAGACGAGAGAGTATTATGCAAAGGGCGCATGCTAATTGATAGGGGAGGGAGAGAGGATCGATTAGGCGAGAGGGAACGGCTGATCCGCCCGAATGCAAATGGGAGAGAGGGGAAAGGGACGGCAGAGTGCACGTCAGCAATTAGTGTTATTGACTAGAGGGGAGAGGGAGCATCCCTCTATACAACACCTCCCTCCAAGATTCTAACTTGGCGAGAATCTGAACAAATAAGAGACGAATCGCCAGAGAATCACCCATTTGAGAGGACCCGCGGCGGTAGCAAAACATATGTTCTACCTGCCCACCAAGTTTATGTAAGGTACTATGAACGATGCTCTTTCAAACTGCGCTTTCGGATTTTTGATATCGGGTCCCATTTTCGGGTTACGGTAGGTCAAAGATGGAGGATACGGTAGTTTTTAGCGAAATTCGCAATATCAAAAAGATCATAACTCGGCTCAAAATGATGATAGACACTTTTCCAAAAGCGAATTAGAAAGAGGAAAGCTCGGACAACATTTCGAAATATTGAAACTCATTCCTGGCTGATGCGCCGGTGCGGAGCGGTCGGGCGACCGATATTATGCTGCAGCTCTGGGAATACCGATTTCCCCAACTAGCCACTATGTTTTTCTGAAAGTACCTATGTATGGCTAAAAAATATCCAAAAATCAGAAAATTCTGAGATGGGATAAAAAAAAAGCTGGCATTTTCGTCCGCCGACCCGAAAATGAGTTTTTGTAAACATCACGTTAAGCACTCCATTTCATCACATATGTGCTCAAAGTTATTAAATACTATTAGAAACATTCAAAAAAAATCATTGGAGCACTTTACAGGTCCATTAAAGGGAGAAAAATCGATATTCTGACCCATGGTGACCTACATTTTCAAAGTGCTCTGAATAAGAGCCCATTTAACTTTCTAGTGTTTTTAAAAGTGCACTAGGGGTAACTTTTTACGTAGAACTCGAAAATCGACCTTAGGAAGCGGTACCACAAAGCCCGACCCAGACCCCATGGTACCCACTCCGGAACCAGGGGGGTATGTGGTACCTCGGGAATTTTTTCTCAAACCTCTACATGTGATAGTGAGTTTTGTAGATCTCGACGAGATGAACATTTTCTGTGAAGAAAGTGAAGGCCTAACTCTTCTTAGAAAAAAGTTGCATAGGTCGGAAGAATTTCGCAGAGAAATTTTCGAATCGCTGTAAGATCAGAATTTCTACTCAAATCATTATGTTTTCGATTGGAAATTACTTAAATGATCATAAATAAAATTTTGGAACGTTTGGGACAGTTTGAGAGAAAAAATATTTTTTCGAAAAAAATTTGAATTTGAAAAAAGTCAAAAAATTTATTATCGTCCAATCCTCATCAAACTTTCTAGAATTATTATTCTTACTCAGATTGATCATTTCTGACACAAAAATCAATTGTAAGACCCGAAATTCCGATCGTACAGCGATCCGAAAATTTCACTATGAAATTCTTCCGACCTATGCAACTTTTTTCTAAGAAGATTTAAGCCTTAACTTTCTTCACAGAAAATGTTCATCTCGTCAAGATCTACAAAATTCACTATCACATGTATAGGTTTGAGTAAAAATTCCCGAGGTACCACATACCCCCTGGTTCCGGAGTGGGTACCATGGGATCTGGGTCGGGTTTTGTGGTACCGCTTCCTAAGGTCGATTTTCGAGTTCTACGTAAAAAGTTACCCCTAGTGCACTTTTAAAAACACTAGAAAGTTGAATGGGCTCTTATTCAGAGCATTTTGAAAATGTAGGTCACCATGGGTCAGAATATCGATTTTTCTCCCTTTAATGGACCTGTAAAGTGCTCCAATGAATTTTTTTGAATGTTTCTAATAGTATTTAATAACTTTGAGCACATATGTGATGAAATGGAATGCTTAACGTGATGTTTCCAAAAACTCATTTTCGGGTCGGCGGACGAAAATGCCAGCTTTTTTTTTATCCCATCTCAGAATTGTATAATTTTTGGATATTTTTTAGCCATACATAGGTGCTTTAAGAAAATCATAGTGGCTTGTTGGGGAAATCGGTATTGCCAAGGTTACAGCATAATGTCGGCCACCCGACCGCTCC
>LS563634.1:152854-171317 GCA_900490775.1 Pristionchus maxplancki
CGATAGAAACAGGTTGAATTGAGAGTAGGAGAGGGTTTTCGAAAACAAATCGATAGAAACAGGTTGAATTGAGAGTAGGAGAGGGTTTTCGAAAACAAATCGATAGAAACAGGTTGAATTGAGAGTAGGAGAGGGTTTTCGAAAACAAATCGATAGAAACAGGTTGAATTGAGAGTAGGAGAGGGTTTTCGAAAACAAAGCGATAGCAAACGAATGAAAAATTGGCTGACGGTGGGCGTTAAGTGTGATATCGAATGAAATTGTGGGCTATACTATAACTCGAGAGGAATCATCGGATATTGGAGAATCCGGACAATCCAATTGCTTAAAAAAGAAGTGACATAATGAAGACGGAAATGTGGGCCATGAAATTCTGAGAGAATGAGAATTTAACCCTTTCCAATCCACACCTTCTCACGCCAATCCATACAGCTAGAGAGTGGGTGGTTTGGACAGCGTTCTTCCCTTTTCTGCTTTTAAGCAGCAATAAACAGAATAAGGGAATTGGTTCAACTGGCCCGGGCAACTAGTGCGGCTGGGTTAGTTGGAATTCAAACACACGCGTGCTTGAGTTTAATCTTCTTTTAGTTGTTGTATCGAAAATGTGAATTTTGAAACAAATTTTGAAAAAAAAAGTTAGTTCTGGCCTTCTGGATCTTAGCTAATATTTTTGAGGGCCTTCAGTGAAATAGTGAAAAGATAGATGATTATTTTGAATATGACAATAGATTATTTGTCATTACATTATGGATTGGCATTAGATTATTTGCCTTTGTCATCGATCATTCAGCAGAATGTTTCCTGATTTCTTTCGAAATAATATTTGGCTATTGTCAGCCAATCATCAGTGAAAGCGCACTAAAGCCGCCCCTTTTTCATGATCAGTTTGCGAGTTATCGTTTCTCTTTGTCATGGGTAATGAATGGAATTGAAAATGCGCTTAATCAGTGATCAGTTTGCGAATTATCGCTTCTCTTTGACCTGGGGAACCAACAGAATCGAAAACCAATGCGCAACCATCGAGCAATCAGCGTATTCTCGCTATTCTTTGCTCTCTAGGAATCAAAACATATCGCCAAAAGGCGCTCTATCCATCGAAAAGTGGACTCGTTGCCTGATTTCCGGGCATGTCACATGGCACAAATGTTGCTACTACTTGTAGCCCCCCGCGTCTCTATGGTTTAGAGAGTAATGGAGGCTAGGATGGCAGGCTCGACGCCAGTAAGACCGTCGAAGCTCCAGAAGGCCAAGACGACTTCGACGACTTTGACAGCCGGCACGCCATCCTAGAATCCGCACTGCTTCTACTCCAGATAAGGAAGACCGGCGCCAATAGGATTGTCCGAAGGCCGAGAAGGCCCGATCAACCCTCGGCTTCCTATGGTTAGCCGGCCTTCCACTCTAGAGGCCCCGTAACCTACAAGAAATTGTGAGGAAAACCGTAGCCGTGGCGGGACATGGCAAGAAAAAGCGAATGAGCGTTTGGTGGGGGGTGAGGGGGCTGACGATGGAATCAGAACTGAGTCTTAGGGGCCTACTCTAACTACAAGAGGGAATGACTTGGGCACCTCGAAGCTGCTCCTTCCTTGGGCTGTCAGAATCGTTCTTGTCCTCTCAAGAGTCCTCGCCTTTCTTGCCCTCCTTTCTTCATTCTTCCTTTCTTCCTTTCTTCCTTTCTTCCTTTCTTCCTTTTTTCCTTCCTCTCAATTCGTTCCTCGTATTCGATCTGCAATGACTGATTTTAGTTTCTGATGTCTAACAATCAATATATTATCTTTTCAGGGCCTACTCTGGTGCACCGAAGAGAGTACGGTAGCGGACTGGAGCGACTACGGTAGACGAGGTACGGTAGCTTTTACTCACCTTTGGCGGTATCGATTGGGCGGGCGCTCGATTGGAGTTTCTGTAATGAAATGAATTATATAGCCGCCCTCCGTCCCCTGCCCGTCATCTGCCCGTCTGCCTACACCACGACCAGAGGTACGATCACAGTTGTACTAGTTATTTTGCGGCACCGAAATCATTGCTGCTTTCATCGAAAACACCCAAGCAATTCATTTCCCCGTGATAGTTGTTTAGACAATTGATTTTATTGTATCTTTTCAATTGTGGATACGATAGGAACGAATACGGTAGTCGGGATACAGTAGCTACTACCCACCTGTGACTGGGTCGCTGGCTGGGTTCCTCCGCTCTCCTTTATCGATTCTTATTTCTCCTCTCTCCTTCCTCCTTTTTCTTTTTTTCTTTTTCTTCTATCTTCTTTTTTCTTTCTTCATTTTTTCTCTTTTTTCTTCTTTCTTCTTTTTTTCTTTTTTTCTTCTTTCTTATTTTTTCTTTTTTCTTTTTCCTTTTTCTTTTTTTCTTCTTTTTTTTCTTTTTTCTTCTTTTTTCTTTAAATCTTCCTTTACTGTTCGCTTCGGAGGGGCGGAATCTGAAAATATTGATTTATTGCCTGCATCGGCCAGGAAACATAGTAAATTTCTAAAACAGTCGGCGATAACTCGCGCTAATCATCAAATACCGTACTCTCTTCCAGGCCGCTCGGCATCTCTCCCCCTGCCCTCTCTCATCTCTCCTCTCTCTCATCTTCTCAGTCCAGGTACTTTTCAGTTACTTGGTTACAATTTCAAATAGCCGTCTGTTCAGACAATAGTTGATAAAAGGCCCACAATCCACTTAGTTGTCTCGTTTCTTTTCCATTTAATATTACAGGTTAATTTTCGTTTCCAAGAAACATGGCTCAATCAATAGTCTACAGTTCGCTATTGCTACGGAATCCCACCTCATAGAGTGTTTCTTCGAATCTTCGCCTTTCCTCCCTGACTACCGTAGTTGTGATTACTGTAGTTACATCTGATAACGACGGGCTGAGTCCCTCGGGTACGGTAGTCGATTCTGCAATGAATCAATCAATATTTCCAGGCCCTCTCATCTCTTCCCTCTTCTTCCGCTCTCGCCCTTCTCTACCCTGGTATGTTTGTGTTACACAAAAACCCTTTAAATATTGATTTTTGCCTGTAACAACCGGGATATCAATGAATTAGCAAAATAGTTAGTTTAAAAATTGATCCGGACATTCTACTCTCCATTCGTTTCCCGGAATCCCCTACCAACCTGGTGCCAAATCCTCCAGTGGGGTTGGGCCGATCTTCGCCTCGGGACTCATCGCTTCGAGTATTCTGAAATGATCAATCGATTATTTACAGCCCTACCCTCTCTTCCGCGCGGGACAGCGATCGATCGATGGGACGACTACGGTAGCCAAGGTACGGTAATCATATCTCACCTCTAATATCATCATTTCGTCGTCCTCGTCTCTTAGACCAAATCCTCTTTGTTGCTGAGCGTGCAGCAGTCTCCGCGTATCTCTCGAATGAGAAGCATCATCGATATCTGAAACTATTGATTTTTACCTTATTCCCGGATCAATAAATACTGTTACATTAGCAAGTTCCCCTGAATCCCGAACCAACCTGGTGCCAAATCAAATAGTGTGGTTGGACCGATCTTCTTGTCGCCTCTGGGCACATCTCTTCGAGCATTCTGCAATGATCAATCGATTATTTGCAGCCCTGTCCTCTCTTCCGCGCGGTACGGCGATCGATCGATGGGACGACTACGGTAGCCAAGGTACGGTAATCATATCTCACCTCTAATTTCACCATTTCGTCGTCCTCGTCTCTTAGACCAATTCTTCTTTGTTGCTGAGCGTGCAGCAGTCTCCGCGTATCTCTCTGGGGCGAAGCATCATCGAAACCTGATATTATTGATTTTATCCTAGACCTTTGGAACAATGTGGTTTCGGAGCTGGCAAAAAATCAGTTTGTGATCAAGGTTACTAATTCCCACTTACCATATCTCACAGCCTCGTGCGACTTCCCTTGCTGCTCATTGGGCGTGTGACGGGGGTACTGTAGTCGAATATTGTAGTCGCTCGTGTACGGTGATCAGGTCGTACCGGTATTCTGCAATTATATTAATAATAGTGATAATATTTCCAGTCGCCGGCCTCGTCTCGGCCCCCTCTCCCTCTCTTCTCAATTCGGGATCGAGGAAGGAGCACCAGGTACTTTTGAGTTTCTAGACTGGATTGACTAATCGCTAGATGAGGAGTACTGCAGCTACCGTATCTGACCTGGCACTATGCCATCCTCATTCCCATCTCTTCTCTCACTAGATGAAGGGCGTGGTCTTGCTTGGGCTGCTGTTGCCTTGTCAGTCAAGTCTGCAATAATAATAATAATATTTCCAGGCTCTGCCCTCTCGCCTCTCCCCTCTTTCCCTTCCTTCTCTTCCGGAAGAGACAGCGATCGATCGATACGGGGAAGGATACGGTAACCAAGGTACGGTAACCGTTTCTCACCTCTTTCTTCGTCTCGTTGTCCCACTGCTCTCGCTGACTCAGTGGGTGCTTCCATCGCCCGCTCGCGAAACATCATCGACTTCTGAAATTATTGATTTTGCCCTAAACTTGCCTGGAAAATGTTTATTTCGAAAAAAAAGCTTGCAAAAAATCTGTTTATGATCGAGTTTTTACTAATTATTTCCCTACCCACTTACCTAATCTCGTTGTCTCGAGTGTCTCCCCGGGGTACTGTAGCCTGCTGTTGCTCGGGTGCTGATTAGGTCGCCCCGTCATTCTGTAATAATAATAATAATAATAATTCAAGTCGTCCCTTCGACTCGACCCATCTTCCCTTCCCTCTCCCTCTCTTCTCAATCGGAGTTCGAGGAAGGAGCACCAGGTATTTTTGAGTTTCTAGTAAACGCCCCGACCATTCAGCTTTTCGATTCTAAGCCGAACTAGTCGATGGGCTAGGAGTACTGTATCTACCGTATATCACCTGGCACAGTGCCATTGATCTCCCTGCATCTCTCTTGACTGGGGCGTAGCGTGGCTTGGGTTGTGGAGACGGGGATGATTGGGTTCAGAGGGAATGGATGGGACTTCCGTGATCTCTCAACCATCCACCGTCTCCCTCTCGCTCTCTCGCTGCCGATTGCTGCAGCTGCTGCAAGCAGTTTGATTGGGTAAAATTTGTCTACTTTTCCTGCCACGTTCTGGTTTCTGGGAAACATGAAAAATAGGGGAAGAATGGTTAGAATACGTGCAGCAAGTTCATTTTATCTGCACCCTGAGGCTTGCCGCAGCATTTCTGTTTCAACAGTAACACGTAAATAAGCTAATTGATGCCCACCTGGGTCCCTTCGAGTGCCCTCTGCTCTCTGAGTCCGTGCTTCCCCTTTCCCGTCGTTGATCGAGTACGGTAGCTTGCTACTCCCCTGTCGTCGAACGAATGGGGTACGGTAGCATCGAGTGGTCACTTTATCGACCTCGTTCCTGCAATAATATCAATGATAATATCATCAATAATAATAATATTTCCAGGCGCCCCTACGACTCGGCCCCTTCCCTCACTCGTCTTCTCAATCGGACGATCGAAGAAGGAGTATCCAGGTACTTTTCAGTTGTTTCTAGCGAACGCCCCGACCATTCAGCTTTTCGATTCTAAGCCGAACTAGTCGATGGGCTAGGAGTACTGTATCTACCGTATCTCACCTGGCACAGTGCCATTGATCTCCCTTCATCTCTCTTGGCGGGGGCGTAGCGTGGTGTGGGTAGCCGGGACGGGGATGATTGGGCTCAGAGGGAATGGATGGGACTTCCATGATCTCTCAACCATCCACCGCCCCACTCTCGCTCTCTCGCTGCCGATTGCTGCAGCTGCTGCAAGCAGTTTGATTGGATAAAATTAGTCTACTTTTCCTGCCACGTTCTGGTTTCTGGGAAACACGAAAAATAGGAGAAGAATGGTTAGAATACGTGCAGCAAGTTCATTATATCTGCACCCTGAGGCTTACCGCAGCATTTCTGTTTCAACAGTAAGACGTAAATAAGCTAATTGATGCTCACCTGGGTGCATTCGAGTGCCCTCTGCTCTCTGAGTCCGTGCTTCCCCTTTCCCATCGCTGATCGAGTACGGTAGCTTGCTTCTCCCTTGTCGTCGAACGAATGGAGTACGGTAGCATCGAGTCGTCACTTTATCGACCTCGTTCCTGCAATAATAACAATGATAATATCATCAATAATGATATTTCCAGGCGCCCCTACGACTCGGCCCCTTCCCTCACTCGTCTTCTCAATCGGACGATCGAGGAAGGAGTATCCAGGTACTTTTCAGTTGTTTCTAGCGAACGCCCCGACCATTCAGCTTTTCGAGTCTAAGCCGAACTAGTCGATTGGCTAGGAGTACTGTATCTACCGTATCTCACCTGGCACAGTGCCATTGATCTCCCTGCATCTCTCTTGGCGGGGGCGTAGCGTGGTGTGGGTAGCCGGGACGGGGATGGTTGGGTTCAGAGGGAATGGATGGGACTTCCATGATCTCTCAACCATCCACCGCCCCACTCGCTCTCTCGCTGCCGATTGCTGCAGCTGCTGCAAGCAGTTTGATTGGTAAAGTTAGTCTACTTTTCCTGCCACGTTCTGGTTTCTGGGAAACACGAAAAATAGGGGAAGAATGGTTAGAATACGTGCAGCAAGTTAGTTTTATTTGCACCCTGAGGCTTGCCTAGAGACCGCAAGGTGCACTCCCGAATTAACTAAGGCGGACTATTCATGGCCTCAGTGTGTAGATATAGGTCTGAATAGCATCATGCTTTTCACCGTTTGTGGATATCTCTTCTCTATCAAAAGTTATGCCCCAAAAACCACGCGCGCAAGGCACACCGGGTGAGAGGGAGAGATGGGGAGGGAGAGGGAAGGGGGCGGAGCCTCTCTCGCACGTGTCTCTCTCACTCCTCCCGCCCTCTCGCCTCCCTCTACTCGCGCTTCTGCTACAAATCGGGGAAACGTGATAAAAATCTGAAAAAAATCACAAAATTCTAATATATTCCAATCAGTCATATGCCAGTGGAGCAGCTGTATCCGATCACTAGAAGTGACCGAAATCGCAATTTTCACTCCTTTCTGCTTGTTTTTGACCTACTTAAAACTTTCCGATCATGCTGCTCCACGGACCCTTTATGAAGGTTCTGAATAGCTAACGAACGCGCCCTAGCTTGTCCATTTTGGTTGCGAATTCGAATTGTAGTCCCTCGGCGCAGGTTTTGCGCGTTTCTCTATCCCCACAAAGTGGGCGGAGCCTGCGGTCTCTAGGCTTGCCGCAGCATTTGTGTTTCAACAGCAACACGTAAATAAGCTAATTGATGCTCACCTGGGTGTCTTCGGGTGCCCTCTGCTCTCCGAGTCCGTGCTTCCCGTGTGTCGTCGTGGATCGAGTACGGTAGCTTCACCCTCTCGTGGGGGTACGGTAGCATCGAGTGGTCACTTTATCGACTGCTTTCCTGCAATAATAACAATGATAATAATAATAGTATTTCAGGCGCCCCTTCCCTCTCTCGTCTACCCGGGGATCGAGGAAGGAGCAAGCAGGTACTTTTGAGTTTCTTGCAAACACTCCGCTTTTCGAGTCTACACCGGACTAATCGGAGGGCTAGGAATACTTTTGAAACCGTAGCTCACCTGGCTCAATTCCATTCATCTCCTCCCTTCTCCTCCCTTGACGGGGCGTGGTGTGGTATGGGTAGCCGGGACGGGGATTCTTGGGTGCAGAGGGAATGGATGGGACTTCCTTGCCCTCTCAAGAATCCACCGTCCTCCTCTCGCTCTCTCGCTGCCGATTGCTGCAGCTGCTGCAAGCAGTTTGGTTAGGCAAAGTTCAATTTTGCCGAGGACTTGCCGTAGAATTTGTGTTTTAATAGTAAGAGACAAATCAGCTAACTATGAAACACTATCCCAACTAGTCAATTAGTCCGAATTTCGAATATGATTAGATTGTGGGAAATCAGAGAACAAGGAGTCTTGTAGTTATCGTGTCTCACCTTCTCATTCTCCTTCTCCCTCTCTCTCCTCCCTCTCCCTACTCCTTCTCTCTGCTCTCAGCAAGTGGTGTGTCGGTGGTCGGGCGGCGCAAACTCGGTGGCGCAAACTCTGAAATCAATAAATCAATAACTTCAGCCCTCTCTCCTTCTCCTCTCCTCCCTCCTCTTCTCTTCTCAACGAAGGATCGAGGATGGACCATCGAGGTATGTTCTGGTTATTTTGAAACACAATCACCCCGAGTCTACTTTCGAATGCCACTTTAAATTGTGAGACAAATCAGAGTACTGGGAGTCTTGTAGCTACCGTGTCTCGGGCTAGGAGGGGGAGTCGGGCAGGAGTACTGTAGGCTACGGTTTCTCACCTGGCTCAAAGCCATTGATCTCCTCTGCTTCTCCCTTGACGGGGCTTGGCGTGGCTTGGGTTGTGAGACGGGGATGGTTGGGCTCAGAGGGAATGGATGGGACTTCCGTGATCTCTCAACCATCCACCGCCACACTCGCTTTCTTGCTGCCGATGCTGCAGCTGCTGCAAGCAGTTTGATTGCGTAAAATTAGTCTACTTTTCCTGCCACGTTCTGGTTTCTGGGAAACACGAAAAATAGGGGAAGAATGGTTAGAATACGTGCAGCAAGTTAGTTTTATTTGCACCTTGTGTCGAGGGCTTGCCGATTTGTGTTTCAATAGTAAGATGTAAATAAGTTAATTGATGCTCACCTGAGTGCCTTCGATTCCCCCGTTTCCCGTGTGTCGTCGTTGAGCGAGTACGGTAGCTTCACCCTCTCGTGGGGATACGGTAGCATCGAGTGGTCACTTTATCGACCGCTTTCCTGCAATAACAATAATAATAATAACATCAATTATAATATTTCCAGGCGCCCCTTCGACTCGGCCCCTTCCCTCTCTCGTCTTCTCAATCGGACGATCGAGGAAGGAGTATCCAGGTACTTTTGAGTAACTAGCAAACACCCCGACCATTTAGCTTTTCGAGTCTAAACCGAACTAATCGATGGGCTATGAGTACTGTAGGCTACGGTTTCTCACCTGGCACAAAGCCATTGATCTCCTCTGCTTCTCCCTTGACGGGGCGTGGCGTGGTGTGGGTAGCCGGGACGGGGATGATTGGGTTCAGAGGGAATGGATGGGACTTCCGTGATCTCTCAACCATCCACCGCCCCACTCTCGCTCTCTCGCTGCCGATTGCTGCAGCTGCTGCAAGCAGTTTGATTAGGCAAATTCATGTAATTTTCTAACAAGAAACACAATCCCACCTAGTCAATTAGTCCGAATTTTGAATGCCACTTTCTATTGTGAGGCAAATCAGAGGACTAGGAGTCTTGTAGTTACAGTGTCTCACCTTCTCATTCTCCTTCTCCCTCTCTCTACTCCTTCTCCCTACTCCTTCTCTCTGCTCTCAGCAAGTGGTGTGTCGGTGGTCGGGCGGCGCAAACTCGGTGGCACAAGCCCTGAAATCAATAAATTAATAAATTCAGCCCTCCGCCTTCTCTCCTCCCTCCTCTTCTTCTCTTCTCGAGGAAGGACCATCAAGGTATGTTCTGATTACTGTGAAACGCAACCGCCCCGAGTCCGAGTTTCGAATGCAGCGGCCGGGTCTCACCTTCTATCCCTGGATCTCCTTCTCCCTTGGTGGTGTGGTCGGTGGTGTGGTGTGGTGGGTGTGGTCTGGTGGTGGTGGGGTGGTGGTGGCAAGACTGTGTGCGTGGCTGCAATAGGATACTGTAGAGTGGTAGTCTAGTGAGGGGAGGCTTGCTTGGCACATTGCTGTTTCCGCGCAACTAATTGTTAGGATGAAGAGGGCAATTACCTGCACGTAAACCGGTCGACTGGGGGGTCTGGTTGTCGTACCCGGGGCAAGAGTAAGTGTGCGTTGGGCTGCAATGGGATACGGTAAGTGTATGGGTGGCCGTCTCTTCATTTTGCGCACTCTCTCCTCAACTCGAGAGAGTGCAGAGAATGAAGAGACGATGCGGGCCTCTTATTTTGACTAGAGATGGCTTGGCAAGAATTGACTATCTTCAATACGCGCGCTCTCTCGCCTCTCCGACCGGCGAGAGAGTGCACGCAATGAAGAGACGATTTGAGCCATCCCTAATTCTCTACTGTCGCCCCTACGTACCTGCATTGAGCCGATTCGACCAGGTCTCGAATCGGTGGCAAGTTTGTGTGGCTTGGGGTGTGGTGTGTGGGTGTAGTTGGGGCAGCCGCAGTTGCGACCCAGCCATGGTTGGTGCGACATGGGCTCGGAGGATGAATGCGAAAAGAGAGGGGACCAGGGGTGCCCACAAGGGTGCACCACGGCGGCGCCCAACCTTGTCCGCTACCGCACACTGGCCATGGCGTCCCAACTCAGCTCGACTTACGACTACCCCCGGCTGCCTGCTCCCACACACACACGCATCCTTCGGGATGCTACCGCCTGCAAGGAAATGAGATGACTGACTCTCTCCATTCCGCACGCTCTCTCGCACTGTCTAACCGACGAGAGAGCGTGCGGAATGCAGAGACGATCGCCCGTTTTCCGAACTCTCCATTCCGCACGCTCTCTCGCACTGTCTAACCGACGAGAGAGCGTGCGGAAATGGAGAGCGTTCTCCCCTATTCAGCCAGTTATCGATCGCCCTCGACTACCGTAATCTACCGTACCCCCACTTACTCTAGTAGAGCGGCAAGTTGCGGCCGTCCGCGGCGAACGCGTCGAGCGCCGTCTTCTGAAGACGAGCTGCACGGCTGAAAGGAGAACGAATCAGTGATGTGACCTACCGCACTCTACCGTACCTTTTACGGCTCTCTCATATTCGCATAGTCTCTCTGTTCTTCTCTGACCTTTGAGAGCGCATTGCGTAATGAGAATGTCGTAAAACCATACAGGGGCCAGGAATTGCTGCTTGTTGGTTGCGTTTATACCCGCAAGATTCGCGTTTCACATGGATTACTAGAGCTGTATGCGAAAATTGGTGGAAACTGGGGCCGTATGAGTTCGAATGGGGGGGGGGGGGCGAGAAAGGTCCCGAAAGGTCCAGTCCAGTCAATGCTCTCTCGCCGGTCAGAGAAGGCGAGAGAGCATGCGAAATTGAGAGAGTCGTAAAAATTGTGCACATTTTGAACAAGGACTCACTCAAACGACGTCTTCAGGAGCCCCATGGCAGGGGACTTGTCCACTTTAAGCGAACGACGGGCGAGAAGGCGGTGCGCAGCGTGGACCTGCAAATATCGATCGATACTGGTGCTACCGTACCCTCAGGCTCCCCCCTTATTCAATCGATATTGGCGTGGTACCGTACCCTCTGGCTCCCCCTCATTCAATCGATACTGGCACTACCGTACCCTCAGGTTCCCCCTCCCATTCGTTCGATATTGATCGATACCGTATACTCAGGCTGCCCCCTCATCCAATCGATACTGGCGCTACCGTACCCTCAGGCTCCCCCCTCTTATTCAATCGATATTGGAGTGGTACCGTACTTCCTGTGCGTAGTCGCGCGCGTAACGACGCATGTCCCTGTACGCGCCGAGCGCTGCTGTGCCCAGGGCGATGTGCGCCTGCAATCGATTTTCATTGGCTACCGTAATCTACCGTAGTAACCAGGCTACCGTAATCACTTACCAGGATGGCGGCGTGCTGGGCGGGGTCTCTCTGCAGGTCCGGACACAGGCGGCCGACGCTCACGTCGAACGCGGCAGACAACATGTTGCGGCGCGCGGGCACGGTCGCAGACATCGATTTCCAGTCCTTGCGGACTGGCTCTTTGCCATGGCCGTCAGTCTGCAATGATGTGATGATCAGGAGGGTACGCTAGGTTTACGGCGTCTTGGCAGTGTTCCAAAAAGGATCAGGGGGTACGGTAGGAGACTCACGGTGGCATTCATTCCCTCGGGGCCGTGGAGGAAGCCGTCCACGACGTTCCTGTAGCCGGCGACGGCGGCCGCGATGTGCGCCGGCACGACGGGCGGCGGAGCTGCAGCAGGTGCAGCAACGGGCTGCGCTGCAGCGGCAGCGGCAGCAGCAGCAGCGGCGGCAGCGACGGCAGCAGCGGCCTGAGCCTGCGCCTGTAATGAGGCAGTGAACCGGGAATCGGGCAGGCTACGGCAGTCTAGTCGGTAGTTATGGCGCTAGTGCTAATTTATGATTATTTTTATTCGTATTCCTTTCATTCGTGGTTCCTTGTTTAGAGTAAGAGAGGCGCTCAACATTAGTGATGCCAACGGGCGCGCGCCTCTCTCGTTGATCTCTCGCCGGTCAGAGAGACGAGAGAGCACGCGAAATGAGGAGAGACGGGTACCTGAAGGGCTGCAGCATTGGCCGCATTGGCGAGCGCGCGCTGGCGGTCGCGAGCGTCCTCGGCGGCGCGAAGGGCGGTCTCCAGCGCTGCCTTCTCGAGGTCGGCGCGTGCCTGGAATACGGTAAATAAGGATACGGTAGCCGAACGAGTACGGTAGGCGCGGTCACTAGGTGATTATTAGTGAGTCGATTGAATAATTTTCGAGGACGATCTTTGGTCTCCCGGGGAAAGATAAGGATGGGGTGGGGGCAGGCGGGTTGCTGTTTCAGCGTGGCTAGGTGATTGACTTCGCCTGGAAAGGAGAAGGGCGAAGGGGCAGGCGGGTTGCCTGTTGCAGTGGGTGCATTTGAGAAGTGATCTCGCTCTCTCACTTTCGCGTGCTCTCTCGCTTCTCTAACCGACGAGAGAGCATTGCGAAATGAGAGAGTCAGATGATTGTTCGTGCATTTGAACTCACGATGGCCGCGTCCCTGTCCCTTCTGGCCTCATCCACGACGCGGTGGGCATCGGATTCGACTGCAGTTGCGCGCGCGGTCTCCTCGTCGCACAGTCGCTCCATCTCGCGTCGTCGCTCCTCCTCCACGCGCGTCTTCGCCTGGGCCTCCGCGACCGCGCTCCGGAAGGCAGCGGCGTCGTCGGTGCGCGCCTTCGTGAGCACGCCGATCTGGGTGCGCCTGCAATAACAGCACTGGTTACGGTAGTTCTGGGCAATCACTGGTTACGGTAGTTCTGGGCAATCACTGGTTACGGTAGTTCTGGGCAATCACTGGTTACGGTAGTTCTGGGCAATCACTGGTTACGGTAGTTCTGGGCAATCAGTGGCAACAGAACTGGGTTACGGTAGTTCTGGTCAATGACAATAGCACTGGTTACGGTAGTTCTGGGCAATCAGTGGCTATCGTGAAGGCTATGTGCAGCATCAAAGAGCCGGTTTGATTGGTTTGTCGGGAATGCGCTCACTCTCTCATTTCGCCCCCGCTCTCTCGCCTTCTTTGACCGACGAGAGAGCGTGGCGAAATGAGAGAGCGCGGAACACGCAGCGGTGTTTCGAACGACCTCTTGAATGCACTACCGTATACCAAGTACAGTAGTTGCCCCTGAATGAAGGATGCAGACTCACGCGGCCTTGAGTGGCGGGCACTCTCCATCCGGACACGCTCCGTCGGGCGGATTGGGGCCGGGCGCTGCCGGATCCTTGGCGTGCTGATTGGGGCCGGGCACGACGTTGACGTTGACGTCTGCGTGCGGTCCCACGGCGAATCTGCAACTCGCGAGGCACTGGTTACGGTAGTTCTGGGCTAGGGGGCAATCAGTAGCTATCGTGAGCGATATTAGCGCGCGCTTTGAAACATCAAAAAGGCCGGGTTCCATTGGGGGAAATGAAATCAATAATCAATCAATACTACCGTACTTGCTACCGTACCTCGCTGCGTCCTGATCGCGGCGCTCCTCGTCCACCTCGAAGTCGTCCATCGGCAGGGGCGCGTCGTCGTCGTCGAGGTAGATGAGGTCGTAGGGCGGCGGCTCAGCGCGTACGTCGTCCGGCTTGGGCGTCTCGGCGGCCTGGAAGTGGTGAGCTCAGAAGAGCAATCATCTGGCTCTCTCATTTCGCAACGCTCTCTCGTCGGTTAGAGAAGCGAGAGAGCACAGGAAAGTGAGAGAGTCAGATCATTACTCGCTCAGAACCAATGCTCGGTACTAGTAGAGCCTTTGGGGGGAATGGGCCCGAAGACGCGCCTACCTTCTTGGGCTCGGCAGTCTTGGGTGCGTCCGCGGGCTTCTGAAGGGGAACGGCGTCGGCGGGCGGCTCGACGCGTACGTCGTCCGGCGTGGGCGTCACGGCGACCGTGGGAGCAGCAGGCGTGGCCTCGGGGACCTGAAAAGTAGTGCAGGAATGGTCAGCCTCTCTCACGTTCCCGTACTCTCTCGCCTTCTCTGACCGGCGAGAGAGCATTGCGAAATGAGAGAGACCGACCATTACCTTGTGCTCAGTTTTGGGCTTGACCGGCTCGGGCTTCTTCGGCTCGACAGCGTCCGACGACTCGACGACCTTGTGCACTCTGGGCGTGTTCGCCTTGGGCTCGGGGGCCTGAAAATAACGAGGGGTAATCAATTACGGTAATCAGCGAGTACTGTAGAGTCTGCTTGTCAGCACCCGATGCCAACAACGCCAGTGGATTGGGGGCATTGGAATAGGTGTTAGGTCGCTCACACTTCGCAATGCTCTCTCGCCGATCAGAGAGGGCGAGAGAGCGCGTGAAATGAGAGAGTCAGACGATGGCTCCTACCTTGGGCTTTGCGGGTTCCGACGACTTGGCTGCTGCGACTGCTGCAGGCTTGGCTGCAGGCTTCGACGCTGCGCGGGGCGTGTCCTCCGGCTTCTTGGGCGTCGCGGCGCGCTTGGCGGGCGTGTCCGGCTGCTTCTTCTGGGCGACAGGAGTGGCGGCGCGCTCGGCCCTGCTGAAACGAGAAGGATTAGCCGTGGCGCCCGGAATCACCTAGACGATCAACCCCCGCCGCCGAGATAGTGCTCCCCTAGAGACCAAAGACCTCTCTCTCATTTCGCCACGCTCTCTCGTCGGTCAGAGAAAGCGAGAGTGCGTGTGCAGAAAGCTACCTATGCGAAGTGCCAAATCAATCAAAAAATCGAACTACGGTAGCCAATCGATAATTGCAGGATACCGTACCGGTTGGGCGTCGAGGGAGGGCTGCGGCTGGTGCGGCTGCAATGAGAGGTCAGTTATCGATGCTGGGGGGATTACGGTAGCCATGGAGTACTGTATAGTTCCTATGGGGAGCAAGTTGAGTCAGTTGTCAGCGCTGGGGGGATTACGGTAGCCAGCGAGTACGGTAGAGCTTCTATGGGGAGCGAATTAAGTCAGTTGTCGATACTAGTGGCTTACGGTAGCCAGCGAGTACTGTAGAGTTCCTATGGGGCGCAAATTGAGTCAGTTATCGATGCTGAAGGGATTACGGTATTCAGGATGTACTCTGTAGAGTTCCTATGGGGTTAGGGGCAAATTGAGTCAGTTGTCGATACTAGGGGGGGGACTACCGTACCGCTTCTTCTTCTCCTTCTTGGCCCTCTCCTCCAGAATGTACTGCAGCCGCACGCGCTCGTACGTGACGCGCGCCAGCTTGTCCGCGATCTTGTCGAGCACGACGGTGTCGTCCCCGGGCGGAGGCATCACCAGACGCTCGTCGTACGCCTGCAAAGTAGCGGGGTCACCGTCTCCTCCTTTTGCACGCTCTCTCGTCGCTCTGACCCCGGTAAGACAGCACGTGAATGGAAGAGAGGGGCGTCTCTCTCAGAAACGCAAACGCCGTCGGTGTTGAGTTTGCGCCCCAAAGTGACGGGACGAATTGGGCTAGTGTGGGCATTGAATCGATTGGCATTATCACTATCTGCTGCTTCGACAAGCCATCGTCTATTCATTTCGCGCACTCTTTCTCACCAGTTGGAGAGGCGAGAGAGTGTGCGAAATGAAGAGACCTCGAAAATGAAGAGAAGAAAATTACCTCGACGAGCTGCATCTCTTGGCCGACGTGCTCCCAGTACGAATCGCGCTCCTTGATCTCCTTCTCCCTGCAAAGCGATTACGGTACCGTATCGATCGATCGATGGCGGGGGAATACGGTAGAAGGGACGACTACGGTACCGTATCGATCGATGCCTACGGTAGAAGGGACAGGAATACCGTACTTCTTGGCTCGGCCAGCATCTCCGAGGGCCATTGCTTCCTTCTCTGCCGCCAGAGAGTCGCGCGAGGGTCGAGGAGGCGGGGCGCGGCGGTGCGGAGCGAGGGTCGCGGCAGCTGCGTGCAGCGCGTGGATACTGCCGATGGGCGTCGCCTGCAACGGGGGGTACTGTATAGAGGCAGGGAAATACCGTAATCCTTACACGATATTGTGCCTCGATGAACTACCGTAACCCGTATCAGATCTACCGTAATCCTTGCGTAGGATACTGTGCCTCGATGAACTACCGTAACCCGTATCAGATCTACCGTAACCCTTATCAGATCTACCGTAACCCTTATCAGATCTACCGTAATCCTTGCACAGGATACTGTGCCTCGATGAACCACCGTAACCCTTATCAGATCTACCGTAATCCTTGCGTAGGATAGTGCCTCGATGAACTACCGTAACCCTTATCACATCTACCGTAACCCTTATCAGATCTACCGTAGCTTACCGAGTTGAGAACGCGGATCGTGACCATGAGATCGGAGGCGGCCGTCTGATCGCGGAGAACCGATGACGCCACAGGGCCCTCTCCGACACGCGCGAGCGTGAGCAGCACCTGCAATATCGACTACCGTAGTCCCAAGTGTCCGGCCGGGTCAGACAGATGATTGCCCGCTCCCCGTCTGGTGCTCTCTCGCCGCGCAGAGAAAGTGAGAGAGACTCACCGTGCCGCCCTCCACGATGTCGATGTGCATGATGGCTCCCGTGGGCGCATCTGCCGCTCCCACTCGCACGGTGACTCCTGCAGTGGCTCTGCGGCCGGCGACGCCCAGTGAGACGAGGAGCGAGCGTCCGGTCGCTGAAATGATACGGTAGCGATCGATGAAGGGTGGGATACGGTAGGGTACTGTAGGGTACGGTAGCGATCGATGAAGGGTAGGATACGGTAGCGATCAATCGAGGGTGGGGTACGGTAGCGATCGATGAAGGGTGGGGTACGGTAGCGATCGATCGATAAGGGGGATAGCACGGTAGATCAACTCACCGGTCAGCTCCGCCTCCATCTCTGAGATGCTCACCAGCCCGAGAGCGTGCACACTCGTCCGACGTCCGAGCACGGCCTGCAATGAGTATCGATTGATTCTGGCTATACCGTATTCACCGAGTATCGATTGATTATGGCGGTACAGTGTCCGCCGAGTATCGATTGATTCTGGCGATACCGTATCCGCCGAGAATCTACTGATTAGGGCGATACCGTACCCGCCGAGTATCGATTGATTAGGGCGATACAGTATCCACCAAGTATCGATTGGTATAGGTGATATCGTCGTTTTTTTCAGTCAAAGTTGTTCTAACCTAATGCAAAAAAAACATCGATGATTATTGATTGGTGCGCCCCCCCCCAACTGCGAATACCGTACCGTCCAGAGGTCGGCGTGGAAGCTATGCGGCTCCTCTGTGGGCAGCCGCTGGTTGTTCATTCTTAACTTAGTGGCTGTGCTACTAGTAAGCTGCAACGAAAATCGATTAATTTGGAAAACGCGACAAGATACGGTAACGCGCCGCGACGGTTACGGTAGAGAGAGAGATCAAGCGGGAGTACGGTAATATCGACGAAACATGAAAATGGCTGGGAATTGGGGAGATCGGAGATCGAAAATCAGTGAAAGATGGATGGAATGCACGAGGAAGTTTGCTGTTTCAGGAGAGAAGCAAGAGGGGGAGGACGGGAAGGAAGAGGAGGGAGCGGATGGATTGGAGGTGAGTGTGCTATTGAATCTATCTATTGTAGACTGAGAGAAATATAAAATTCAAGTTTAATTTATGCAGAAGATTTGATGCAATGAGGTGGATCGATGTTTCGCCTATGCATAACTTTGTGCGCGTAACTTCCTACAACAATAACTACTAGACTAATTGTAAGGTGGCGCGCAAAAAGGAACTGGGCGTTTTGCTGCTTCAGAGTTGTATCTAGAGAGAAGGGAAGACAATGAAAGGAATCAGTTCAGAGATACGGCCACCGGGATGGTCGGTGCTTCATCTTCCATTGATGAGTAATTAGTCTGGCATAACAATGGACTCAGCTAGGATACTGGGTCACGTGCGCATGAGTTGGCCTTTAGATTAGTCATGGAATCAATCGATAATTGCTGATCGATAAGGAAGGCAGTAGTAGAGATCAACTAGGCATTTTGCTGATCCAGAGCTGTATCTAGAGGGAAGAGAAGACAGGGGAATGAATCAGTCCAGAGATACGGCCACCGGGATGGTCGGTGCTTCATCTTCCATTGATGAGTAATTAGTCTGGCATAGAAGTAGGCTCAAGTAGGGCACTGGGTAAAGTTCGCATGAGTTGGTGTTTAGATTGGTCATGGAATCAATCGATAATTGCTGATCGATAATGAATGCAGTAGTAGAGAGAAACTAGGCATTTTGCTGATCCAGAGCTGTCTCTAGAGGGAAGGGAAGACAAGGTAAGGAATCAGTCCAGAGATACGGCCACCGGGATGGTCGGTGCTTCATCTTCCATTGATGAGTAATTAGTCTGGCATAGAAGTAGGCTCAAGTAGGGCACTGGGTAAAGT